>VZRV01009174.1:155025-309676 GCA_013398115.1 Falcunculus frontatus
GGGGAGGATGAAAATACAAATTTAAATTGGGTATTTGTATCTGGGTTTTTATTTGATTGTTTGGTGTTTGCTTCAGTTTTTTGAAGATGACAAAGGAGGCTTCTCCTCCCTCCCAACAAAGACGTTGGGTTTATGAAGATGTCCCAGTATTTTTTTCTGTCGGCGGGAGGAAGAGGTGATGCACACCAAGGCCTCATCGTTTCAATCAGAAGTACGGCAATTCCAGAGCTCGTAAGATCACAACTTTTTTCTGCAGCCTCAGTGAAGACAGAAAACTGGGAGCACAACTAATTGCTCCCTTTTGTAGGAAAATACATAAATTTTAGCCCTTTTAAGGGATAAGGCCTAAACAAAGAAATTCCAAAAAAGTATAGGAATATTTGATACAAAAAGATAATTTTCCTTTTTTTTTTTTTTTTTTTTGTCTTTGGAGCCTGCGGAGTGGAACATCACTGCGTTATCAGATGGATGAGTTATAATCAGCCCTTGTGCTAGGCCGTGTCCCGCTGAGGGGAGGCCCGGCCCCACGGGCTCGGGTGGCAGCTCCTCGGAAAAAAACATTTCAAAATGGGCACCAAGGGGTGAGGGACAAGTGTGACAAGTGGCCGTGACACCTGGAGGTCGGAGGAGCCGGAGGAGAAGGGACAAGGCGTGATTCAGCAGGGATTTCCCTGCGGACAGCGCTGGGAGAGCCTGAGGAGGAGCTGCAGACACCTCCTGCACAGCTCGGGGGGGAAGTTAATGCTTTAATCCATCCTTTACCTCACCGTACAAATCTATTGTCATCGGAAATAGCTTAACTTCCTCAAGCTGAGCCTGTTCTGCCCACGACAGAAATGGGTGTATTCTCTCCCTGTCCTTATTTTGACCCAGAAGCTTTTCCCCATCCTTTCTCTCCCGGTTCTGCTGAGGAGGAGGGTGAGAGAGCAGCGGGGTGGACGCCGGGCAGCCGGCCAAGGATGCCCTCCACGCACAGAATGCACTTGTGCTTCGGATAGAAAGGAACCTTAAATCCACAGGAACCAAAAAATTTAACAGAAAAGAGCTTAAATGCTAACAAACAGTGGGAGAGCTCTCTACCTGCGCAGAAGTGTGACCCCAAAGAACCCGATCATCCCACTGCTTTCAGGCATGAGTCATTTAAGTGTCCATCTCACACATTGCTTCAAAATGCTGCTCTTCCTGCAGCAGGGCTTCCAAAAATCTTTGCGGGGTTTTTGTTTGTTCTTTTGTTTACAAAGAGCGTGTTTATCTTTGTCAGGAAGGCTACAAAGTCACAGCCTCTATGAGTAAAGAAAAGTATGAATGTTCCCTCATGAACAAACTTCATTTTAACATCTGTACTATGTCTTTTAAAAATGGGAATTTAATCAACATTCAGAATGAGAATTCTGATCGTTTGTGAGAGCTCTAGTTAAAAGCAGTGGCTTACATTTTATTTATTCTGTCTGCGATTTTTTTTTCCCCTCACAGGAAAGAGACCCATGTTAAAAATACTGTCCAAGTACCTGCTTTTGTTCAGTTTGGTTCCTGAGGACTTTATGTAAGATTATAGTTGCTATCTACATAACTACTCTTTATTATTTCAAAGCACTTGACTTTTGTCTAGCTTTAGAATCCGGTGCTGAAGCTCCCACTGATATCTCAATCAGCAGAGCCAGGACAAGGCTAGCCAAGGTTTGAAATGTCTGTTCTTACTTAGCCAGAAGATAATTTTCTACCATAGTGTACAGCAATTAAAATTGACAAGAGAAATACCTGTTCTGAAGGATGAATTAATAACTCCATTAGCCCTGATTTAATGCCAGTGGGAGTGACCACTGTCTCTCTCCTTTGAAAGGCAGCAACAAGTTGGGCAGGATGTAGGAATGTCTCACCCAACTGTGTAACTCTGGACACACGGACACAGAATAGCCTCCAGAGCTGCCACTTTGGGGACAATTTTAACACACACCCAAAGCCATTACGAACAATTTGGAGTGAAAGTCACTGACCCTGAAAGTTAGGTCCGTGTTTAATTTTACTGCCAGTTATTGCATTTTAAAGTAATGTTATTAATAGGAATTTGTACATAAAATGAGGCACTTGTGCAAGTCTGAAGACCTGGATGCTGCCCAGAAGAGAAAAGTATTTTTCCTTTGTTCCTCGCTATACGTAACTGAGACAAAAAGACAATTCCTCTGAGGAAAAAAAAAAAGGTAATCCAGCTGCCTTTATAGGCACAGCCCTTTATTAAAAATGTAAATTGAAACTCAACTGCCCATGTAACCTTTACCTCTCACTACTAAAGTATCTGTTAAGCTAGTGTCTGTTGGAATAAGCAAAAGCCTTGCTTCTCATTTACTGGGTGACTGACTAGCAGTGCATACGCTTTCAGTCATTATAATTGCAGTGTTGGGGGTTTTGTTGTTGTTGTTTTGTTGCTTTTTTTTTTAAACAATGCAGAATGATAGATCTGCCAGACACATTAGAGAGCAAACTCTCTTAAAGCAATGCTTGCATGACTGTTTCAAAGTTAATTGTAATTAATTGACTATATTATACTTCCGTAGAATGACAGCATGAATAAAATATAGAGTATTCTTCTCATGTAGCTCTTTAAAAAAAAAGTATCACGCAGCAACAGAAGTATCAGGTTTCAGAGTCACTCTCAAAGCTTGGAATATTCCTCTTAGAGGTAACATGGTCCTTGAGAGTTTATTCCCTATAAAATGCAAACTCAAGAAATAAAGCACAGCATCACTTCTTCGGTTTATGTATTTAGGCTTGAGATTATGCTGTCCCTGGGCAAAAATCATGTTTCATTCTGCCCAGACTGGCAAAATAACATGAGCTTTTGTATTTGATTTGATGTTTTAATGGATAATTAATCCAGATCAGATGGTTTAAAGCAAGGAACACTTTATTCAGCAATGTACTAGATCTGTTGACAAGACACTATTCTAACTACACTTCCTTGGAGGAAAGTCAGCCTGCAATGCTGACACTTTAAAAAATCCAAACTTCCTGCCTACAAAGTTGCATTTTACCTTCCAGTTTTTAAATATTAGCTCTGAAGTGTTGTTACACAGATGAATATAATAGCTAAATTTATCACAAAGCAAATTTTACAAACACTAAAACACTTGAAGCACATTGTTAGTGTGAATATGCTGGGAAAAATAAAACGCATTTTTGATGAAAAATATTGTCTCATTTTACTTTTTATGAGTTTGCAAAAGAATGCAGCTGCGTAGCATGGGTTGCGGTGGAAAAGCTATGAATAGATTTTTTTTTCTTTTTAATCAATAACTCATAAAATGATGCTAGAAGCATATTCTTTAAAGGATGATCATAATGGTAGCAAAGATGTTTTGATTAAAGAGCTTGGGATTTAGTCCACTGGAGATAGGCAAAGCTAACACTCGCTGTATTGGATGCTTCACGTGACAAGTTATTAGGATGGGGATAAAACAGTGAGAAAAAGGCAAAGCAATTAATTTGCAGTAGACTTCTCTTTGCTAATATGCATCTGTGAAAGGAAGGAGCACAAAGGAGGAGGACAGACATTCAGAGACAGATACTGCGTGTGAAAGTGCCCTGGGAAACAGACTCTCCTCATTGTCAGTAGAGCTCCTACTGCAAGAGAACTTTCTTCCTTGGCTGGCTTCCTCTAGATGAAAACGTGACAAGAAGTAGATAAATGTGTAAAAATGGTGTTTGACATCAGTGAATTCAAGCCATTCTCTGTAGGATGTCAAGGAGGGGGGGGGAAAAAAGCAAAAACCATAGCATTTATCCATTTAAAAAGTAAGATGTTGTGACCTATTCAAACAATAAAACAAGAATAGAGGGGATAAATTGCCAGTTTGTCTACACGAAATAAATGTCAGCTCAGATTCAGAACCACTAACAGTCAATGCTGTAAGGGTGTTTCTTGAAATAACTAAAAGTTTTTTCACAATATGATAGTGCTTTTGAACTAAAAGTTTTTGAGATTCTTATGTAACTGTGTTTCATTTAGGCATCTAGAAGGTTTTCAGTTACCAGCTATCTTTCTTCATGCTGTCAGCATGATCAGAATATGAGCACTACTCAAAGTTCAAAAGCACAAGGAGGCTTTCTAAGAAGTTGTTGGGGGGTTTTTTTGTTCCACATTTGGAACTCTATATCTTAATGGAGCTCACTTGCCTCTAATATCTTCAAAAGCAGTGAAGTTTTCCACAGCCTGGAAGGACTTCTGTACATAAAATGGTATTCAGAAAACAGTGACGTTGAAAAAAAATCCTTGAAAACACACAGAAAAATGAACCCTCCAAGAATTCATGAAAGCATGTTCTTTTACCATCCCACCCCACTTAAAACCCCCAACAACACGATAAATATGAATCCTCAAACTTTCCTGAGATATCTTATTTCAGACATTTTTCCCCCACAGTTTCTTAAGAAATGGCAAGTATCATGATCACAGTTTGGGTTACTTATTAAGATAGATTCATTCTACATTTAACAACTACTATTTCACAATGTTTATTCAAGGACTACTGTAGAAGCGAGATGATTCTGATTTCTCCTCATTTCAGTCAGTGTTATTTTCTTGAAAAACTTCTCTATGAAAAACAGTGCAACATTGATGAGATTTTGAATTTGCTAGTTCTGCCTCCAGGAAAAGACTTCGTGCTACAAAACATATCCCCCATCAGTTAATGTGCTTGTGACAGGGAAAGTCAATTATGATTCTGAAGGAGCATTTGCAGTGTGTTACACTCAAACATGCAAAACCATCTCGAAGCTTTTTAAGGCTGACTTGTTTCTCTGTTACCATTCACATTTAGCAACTTGTTCACTAGCATGCTGTCTGAGGGGGTGCGTTTTCCCTGGAAAAACTGGCTAATGTGTGTTCCTTAAACACGTGCTCTACACAAAGAACACCCTCATGGAAAAGGTGCAGTGTGAAAGTCATTCCCTGCTTCCTCTTACGAATGTAGAGCATCCTGCCTTTTATGCCTATATAACATATTTGCTATTTTTTACCCTCCTTTGTAATATATTTAAGAATTAATACATGGAAACAATGTCACGGGGTTTTCAATGCTTATTAGAAAGAAGAGGGGTAAGTTTTCACAGGTAATAAAGCAACTAGCTGCAGGCATGTAAACTAACTCTTTTTCAGCTAGGCAAATATGTTCAGCTATTGTTTCCAAACCTTTGTGTTTCTACAAATGTATTGAGCTTCAAGTCTAAATCTCAGTTTGATGTCACTGCTTCTCACAACTTCAGTGCCAACAGAGTCTTTGTGCCAGTTCAGAAATTTAGAGAGAAAACTATAGCAGTGGCTGGGGCAGTCCTGGTTATTAACTCTTCCCAAAATACTTGGTAACAGAGACAGAAGTAGTCGTATTTTCACAGAGGAACATGTGGAAGAAGGTAGCCAGAAACTGTGAAAAAGAAAGGAAAAGGAACTCTGCCATGGCAGCTGAGAGGACAGTCAATATTTTGGCCTCTAAGGTGGAAGTCTGAATCCTCTCCTTCCCATTGCAAAACAGCTGCACAGCTATTTTGGAGACAGCCCTGGCAAAGTAAGATGTTAGTCCCCACCAGCAGTTAAGCTGCCACAGGAGATTACATTGAAGACAGCCAGGTTATTTTAAATTGACACTTAAGGTATGCTGTGCTCATCTGTTTTGATTTTGAATCAAAACAGATTAGAAACATTCAAAGAATCTGTTAACAGCAATTTGGCTGCTCAGAGAACAGAATCCAGCTCGGCAGCAGAAATGAAAAATTGTTCCAACTATAATTTGAACAAAATTCTGTGAGCCTTCAGAAATGGAAAATAAAAACTAGCATGCTGAGCAGAAATTTTCCTAGTATCAATACTCTGAGCAAGGCATGTAGTTTTACTGGAAAGGAAAATACACAGAAGATAATTTCTGCAGTTCCAACTCACTTAAGACACTTTATTTAATGATGACAAAGGCCTCTCTGACATTCTGAGACTGCATCCTAGGAATCCCCCCTAAGTCTGGTCACCTTAGACCAGATTTACAATTAAGTGGGAGCACGGTCACTCTTTCACTAAAGGCCTTGTCAGAGAAAAATCTGTTGACTCTCTTTTAAATGAAGTAGCAGAGAGTTATTCAAGATGTGAAAGATATGATCTGGTTGTCTCTATTGTCCAAATGGGATAGGATTGAAGGATAATTCAGGTTGGAGAGGACCTCAGGAAGTCTCACAGAGTAAGGTCAGCTAGGAGATCAGATCCAGCTGTCCAGCACTTTATCCTGTCGGAATTTTAAAAACTCCACGGATGGAGACCACACAATCTGCCCATGCAATCAATTTCAGTGCTTTCATAGAATCCTTGTGAAGAAGCTGTATCCTTATGTCCAGTGCCTGAACTCAAGGAGTGTTCAGAATTCCTGCAGATGCCTCACTCAATAGCAGCAGTGCTGCAGAGTTCTTGCAGAGTCGGCACTCTGCAGCACAGGGTTAATTTCAGCCTTATTCTATAAGATATTGCCATTAGCATAAAGCAGCCTTTAAATATCCTTTGTTCACAGTTCAAAATCTATGCTCCAAGATGGAGTAAATTACCCAGGCATACTGAGAAGAACCAATTTCACAACTTATAGATTCTTTATTTCAAGGGTACAGAAATTACAATTTTGCCTTAGGCTCCACCTGACGCAAATGTGTGGGTAGAAATGTTATTTAGGTGCTTAAAATAGGGAGTTCAAGCAAAAGCATGCCTTCTCACAGGAGTCTTTCTTGCATCCTATCTCAACAATTTGTCTAAATGGAATAAATTTTCTCCTTTTATGTTTACGCTTTTTACACAGCTTCTTTGATATAGAAGACACTGATGAGGATGGAAAATGATAATATTTTATTTGCTCACTGTACAGAGAGGGAAAATGCTTTCAAGACTTTAAAGTACTATTCACATTTTACAAGGAAGGATTTTAAGTCTTTAGGGAGATTACATGATTTCCCAAAGTCTCCTAGTGAGATAATGGTTGAAACAAGAACAGAACTACATTACTTCATTCAGTATACCCAGTTCTAACCTATCCCCTGATTTAATTCATCTCATCTAATATTAGATATTAAAAGTTAACAGGCTCAGAGAGTAATGACCAAGTTACTGGAACAGAATCCAATGAAGATGACTTAATACATAGAAACCATTCCGGGATGAGGAAGGCTCTGAGACACGAGGGGTTGGGAGACAAGGAGAGGACTCGGAACATCATCAGTGTTTCTGTTCTTCCCTAGCCTCCTCTGTTTGGATGTTGCTGGATAGCAAACACCAGGTGAGATGATCTTTTTTATAATTTACCTTCAGTCTGTGTGCTAAGGAGCATAGAGAATTTGATAAATCACTAAATCCCCAACAAAGGAGATAGTGCTGTAGAAATAACATGATGGGAACATTTGGCTGTTGGGAGGTTGCAAGAGGCCAACTGTTTAAAGGATTTTGCCTCAGATTCCTAGACTTTTGGAGTTACTATAACAACACACCAGCACCACCTAAAAAATGTTTTCCCTCCTTTCTTTCTTATATATGCACAAGACTAAAGTGTTTTAGAAAATCTGATCTAATTGAGAAACCTCGAAGTAAAGAATAATGTTGACCAAAGCTGGCTCAAGTTGGCAATCTCACAGACAGGGCTGTACTGCACTGCTTGGTCACTTAATTTTCATAAAAGGGTTTTAGCCTTGCATCCTATTTCCCAGGATCCTCAACAGCAGTGGAGGTTTCTAGCTAGATACAGAGGAATTCACTGATGGACAGCTTTGGACAGTAAAGAAATAGCATCTTCATTCAGCAGCACTGGGAAAGCTTGGCGCCAAGAATGGCCCAGAATAACAACTCCATGGGGACAGGATTTGCATATTAACAAGGGTGGGTGCAGTGGCTTTGCCTTCAGAGCAGTTTTGGCCTCTGAGGAGCAGAGTGTTACTCTACACACCTGATTACACGTGGGTTGTATCAACGTGCCACAGATAGCAATGTTTTGCTGTTTAGGGAAATCAGGATGCTACTGAATATTTAATGTGATTATTTTATGGTGTTTTAAATACAATATTCCAACAAATAGCCTGGCTGATCCTACTGGAAATGGGAGAGGAAAGACATGAGAGGCTGCCTGCATTATTAAACTGCTGTGGAAGCTGCAGTGAATTGTCAGAATACAAAAAGTATTTACCTTCTTCCCAGCCCGTCTCTAACATCCAGTCTCTGCTATACATTTGTTTAAGCTCCATGGCTTGGCTCTGATGATAGGCATATAATTCATATAGATGGAAGAAGCCACACTGTTGGAGTAGACACAGTTCTGACCTTTCCCTGTGATAGTTAATTCTTATACTTGTGAGTGTCTTACTTGTTATTTTCTACTGTCTTAACCTATTGACCAGAAAGAACTTCCACATAGTCTATACAGATAAATCAACTGATGCTTTAAGGGGGAGTTTGCTGCAATATTCTTTTATAACAAAAACCTCTAACTGCTCTTACTGCAGTTTAGCACAGAGGCTAATCGGTTAAGAAAGAGAGAAGGGAAGAAATAGGCTGTAAAATAAGATACATTACTAAGAGTCACTGTAAAGTTCTTGTGTTTACTTAAAAGAAAAAAATACACTGCACTTGTCTCCTGCCCAGATACCAATCTACCCTCGGAACTGAAAAATACATTTTTGAGACATCTTATTTGATGTCTTACTGGCTGTGTTATATATTCAGAGCAGGTAGTCTGAAACAAAGAACAAAGGCTGTGTAATTTGAACTTTAACTCGTACTTCACAGGTTGATGCCTCACTCAGCCTGCAAGAAAAAGCAATTATTGCACTTGAGCTAACAATATTATAAAAGGGGGTCAGTGACACACCATTTCGTTGGCAAAAATATGAGCAGTAAAAAAATTAAACTAAAAATAATTAATTTTCTTAAAAGCACCATAATTTCACTCCCCCCCACAACTGGAGAACTGTTCAAAAGCATAAAGGAGCACACTGACATGACATTAGCTACTTGAAATCTTACCCTGAAGTAATTCTGAATACAGTTATGATTGAGCCTTTTTTTTTAAATTTAAATACCCCACTTTTCCCTCTATGTTGCTAATTAGATGCTTTCTTGACAAAAAATTTTAAGCGATGACAGCTTCAAAACAAATAGGGTGATCTGTTCCTAAGTAATGTCAATTTAAAGTAATCTTATCCACTTTTGGTAGCTTCTGTTTTTAACAGTGGCTGCTTTCATTCTTGGCAACAATTGCTGTGCCTTTTGGAACAGGTAAATTGCTCCAGTGAGTGACAAGTTAGTCCTCTTACTGTGAGACTGGAAGCTGTTCCTTCAATCAAAAGTAAGCTGGTTGGAAATAACAGATTTTATGCTTCACCAAGTTTGGTCTTGCCTGAATACAAGAGGACATTATCTCACTGCCTGCCACAGCTATGGAGAAAGGGAAAAAGGCCCTGTGTGACTGATGCACAAAGTGCTCAGCCCAAACCTGCTGCTTAATGAGGGGACAGGGAAAGGACAGAAATCTCCTTTCAGCAACCCCTGCTTGCCGTGGAGGCAACCACTCCAAAACACAGCACAGAAGTTGGTTCTTGGTGTAAGTAAGCATCCCCCAGCTGTTCCCATGGGACATTCTTTTCCTTGAAGTCCTTGAACTGAAGCATGTACTAGAAACGTTTATGGATTGTGGAAATATTTGACCTAATGTAAGATGAGGGAAAAAATTCTCACCCACAACTCCCCAGCTCGCTCTCATTTTGCATTTTCACCTGTTAATCAAAGTGAGGATCAAAACACTTAATTGAAGCCTTTGAACAAAAATCGGCTTGTAACCCAAGGCATTTGCTCATGCTTAGCCAGGTCTGCCCCAGTCTCCCATAAAGCACTGCCTTATTTATCAGGACAGACTAATTAGCTGCTTGTGCTGTGTTCAGCTTTGAGTGAAGCAAAGAAGCTGGAGAACTGCTAGAGACACATTGCAGCAAGTGGAAGAGCAGCTGGGTCAGTTATACAAATTCATCCACTGTGGGAAAAGAAAAGTTTAAGCCAGTAAATGCAGTATCAGACAGTGCTTGACCTTTGAAACTGTGTGTCAGCCTCGGTGGGAAAACAAATATTCCACTTGTCATTAACGGACATCTCTTCTACATGTGAACAACAGGCTATTGTGCCACAGAAAAAAACAATGTCCTCAGCATCTTACATTAATCCTCCCTTGGGGGCGTACAGGGGGAAACGTGAGGTGGGGGCACACACACAAAAAAAAGAAAGTCCCCAAAAGATCAATGCTGTAATTGTTTTCTTTAAACAAAAAAAATAGTAAAAGCATTCTAATAAGTTCAGTTTTAGGTTCTAGGTTACAGAATACTCTGAAAGCAGGGGTCTTTCAAATATTTTAACTTACTACATGTGTATAATCATCTAAAAGCTGTGAGGGTGGAACAAGAAGAGCTAGGAACTAAGCGATTCAATGCAACAGCCTTGGCAAGAATAGTGTAGAAAAACTATCTAAAAACCAACATTGTCCTTGAATTTCTTCCACTCCCACCTTTAAAATGTAATAATTTGCAGCTAATGACCAACATCACAAATGCTAATTTCATTTGCAATATTGTTTTGGAAGGTCAAAGACTGCACACAAATAGCTTAAGGTGAAATAGCATAAGAATGAGAATGTTAATCCAACTCTAATATATCTGTTGAAGCACAGTTAGACACTGAATTGACTTGTCTCTTTTTAGAGGACACAAAACACTCTGCTGGTGTCAGGATAACTAATCTTGTTGTATTATTAATCTAGCATTTAAAAAAAAAATCTTTTACCTGCATCTTGATAAGAAAATGACTTTAAAAAGTATATTAAGCAATATGTCCCTTTTGTCTTATCATAGGAAATAAAGCAGTTTACTTCTGAAATCAAGCATAAAATGCAAGTGTCTCAAATGATTAGTTGGCTGTATATAAAATGGAATACATGTCTATTTATATTACTTGATAGGTTAAATGTATACACTGCAGAAACCATATTAAGAAATAACATCAAATCAAATCAGAATGTGACAGCTCTTGAACTGATCTTATCTTGCACTTCCTAACTGCAGACAGGCCAATCTGCTTGGTCCAGAGCAATCCAAAGCGAGTGTCTTTCTCAGACCCCTCTAAATCAGGTAAACTAAGGATGGCACCCTTGCAAGAGCATTTCAGCAACAAAACACATGGGAAGAAATGAGCCTTCTGTCCAGTTTTTACAAGAGCTGCAAGGAAAATAACAGAGAGAAAAATCTGCCTTGGTATACAGATGTTACTGAACACTTACTGTTCTGGGTTGTGTAACTACAGTTTCTGCAGCATTTTGTGTCAGGGGGTTCCTTGCCTGGCAATGTTCATCAGGAGACTTTATATCAAGGCACCGATGCTCTCCATCTGTTTTGAGCATATTGCCAGAGTAAATCAGCTTAAAGCAAGTTTATCCACCCCTCGCAAGATTAGGAGAATCCTCATTTGGCACGAAAACATCAATTCTCATGTGGTCCATTTCCAGGGATGCAAGACAACTTAGAAAGAATGCAAGCAGATGACTGCAGAGTGCCAATGAGCTGCCTTCTGCCCACAATTCTCTGGTAGCTGTAGGTCAGTGGATTTACACCTCTCATCTCTCAGCAAAGAGGATGTTAACGTGCTTTGATTCTTTGTCCCCAAAAATCTGTGATATCTGAACTACTGCCCTTAGTGAAACTGAATTGTATAAGTCACCCATAACAGAGATGTTACTTGCGGAGTTTTTGTACCTATTTTGTCCAAGTTTTGCCCATTTATAAATCTAGTTAAATCACTACATCACCACACAGATCAAAACCTGGCATAAAAATATAACTAGCAAAGACTCAACCTTGAATTGGGTGAATTACCAGAACTCTTTTCATACCCTCTACATTTTAGACTTTGTTGCTTTATTTTAAACTGAGACTCAAAGCAAAGCGTGAAGAAAAAAAATCCACATGGAATTGTAGGCTTTCATTCATATCTACTAAAGAAACAACACAGCACTCCAAGGAGTGCTGCAAAGGACAAAGGCTACACCTTCAGCAGATAAGGGAAAGGATTCATGTCCACTTTCAATATGGAGTGGGTTTTAAGGTCTCTACTTAAAAAAAATTTCTTTTAATTTTTAATTTTTTAAAGGTGAAGAATTATTAGAGGCTAGCTAAACCATTATTAAAAGTTTAGGGACTAAAAATGTGAACATTTTTTTCTATCATCATAAAATTTAAGCCAAATCAATGTGTCTGTTTGTTCATCAATTCAGAAAAATGTACTGAAATGAAATATCCCTGATACAAAACTCTCAATGGGATTGGTGGATTGAGCATGCATGGCAGAAAATAGTCCAGATACTTCTTTCCAGAAGGGGAAAATATATGCAAATATAGGTTTTATTTTCTAAATTTTCAGATTTTTAAGGAGGAAGATGTCCTGTCCACTTCAATATTTCTGGATCATATCAGACTTACTACAAATTATTTTGATACTTATAAAAGTAAGCTAGAAAGACGTATAGTTTCCCTGCAACTGAAAATAACCAGACTAAAACAGAGCAGTGGTGGGTGTTCCATCTTCTCCCACCTGCTGCAAAGGTAGAAGACAAACCTTCCCTTCCAAAGTCTCCAGTCCCCGTGGATACAAAGGGCAATACTTGAGACTGCACTTCTAACAGCTTGACCATGCCCTGTTTTACAAATAAGCAACTTGTCTCATTCAAGCATCTATTAATTAAAGTCTCCAATATAGATTTTCCTTCAAAGAAATCCTTCATGCATTACTCCACTACTGCTTACAGAATTCCAATTTATACTTCAAAACCAGACCCCAAAGCATGATAAACTTTTTTTAAATCCAGTTCCTTTCTGTTTATCCTCCTTTTATTAGATTTTTTGAAACCAAATTCGAATTCTTTCTTTTTTATATAGTCCAGGTTCGTATATTTATTAATCAGATGAATGTAATTAAGATGACTAATAACCTACAACAGTTCTCATCCCTGCTAAAGGAATGAACAGCAAGGCAGAGATTCAGCAAGAGGCATTCTTAGTTTCCATGTGAGGCCTCAAGTTGGAGTTTAAATATTACTTAGTCATTGAGCTCTATGCACTGGGAAAAATTCCATTGTGGGCAACAGACTTCATTTTATAGGGGTTTTTTCCCTTCATATTTTTAGATTTACTTTTCCCCCCTTGTCTCACCCTGTTTTCTGTAGAACATTTTTGGGAAGACCTCAGGAAGACCTTCTGCTTATACCCATATCCGAACTAACCTTCAGTGTTCTAATAGCTTGAACAATGCTTTCATAAGGTGTTTTATGTCCATTGATACCCCATAAACAACACTGGGCCCTGCTATTCTGTTAGAATAAATCAGCATAAGCTCCTTGTCTGCAGAACTAAACCAGCTCGCATTTGCTGTAAATTTGGCCAACTCTTTCTTCAGTGATATACAAACCTGAATCCAACTGATGAAACTTGGAACTGCATAAAATGCAGTGACCGTACAGAAACTCAGTGCTTCTCAAACTTGGGATTGATGCAGTTTAAATCTCCAAGTTAATGTCAAAAAGGATCCCAATGAATTCAGTAAAAATGTAGCTAGCAAAAAAAAAAAAAAAAGGCAAACTCCATAAAACTTTCTGCCAAAAGCTACACAAGACTTTGAGTTTAATACAAGGTCAAGATAAAAATGGGATTTAGTGACTTTTTACCAATCTGCTTATTCTCTATCTCAGTTAAAGAAGAGAGGAAGCGAGACCAAAGACACAGATAGCATCCATGATAAAAGCAGGGGACCAGCTGGGGAACAGAGCCCTTGGCATCACACAGCCATGATCCACTACACCTGGAAAGACGTAGAAGGATAAGGGATGGTGGCAGCTCTTCCCTGGGGATGATATCTGAGAAGAGTAACAGGGCAGGGTGGGTTGTGCTGTCCCCGTAGCAAAGGACTTGGCTCAGAAAGAGCCATCCAAAACATAGGAGATATCAATCTTTTTAAATCAATGACAAGTGCTGCAACAAACTTGTTTAGGGGAAGTATCATCCACAGAAAGCCTCGGATTCCCACAATCTGTCCAGAATAGCGAATACCTCAAACTTGAGTGCCTCAGAGTAACAGCTCTGGCAAGGAAGTGACCAGGTTTGTAACAGGCTCAGCTGAAGCCGCTGCCGTTTCTCGCCATTCGCGTTGCCGTTTGCGGGATTCTAACTCTTGTTGCTGTGAGGAGCCCTGAGCCACGAACCAGCACTAAAATTCACACGTACAAAAAGACCAAGTGCAGAACTGATAAACTCGTGGGGTGGTGCTTGGATCCTGGTGCTCCGTGAGCACAGACGGACCAGCACCCCGGCTGTTTCACATATCCCACCCGCCTGGTTTGTACCGCTAACATTTGTCACATCACGAGTAGTCCCTTCAAAGCAAACTTCTGCTCTGAGATAATGCTGGGCAGGATTCACTCCTGAGTGAGAAACTTATGGTCTTTTGTGCTTTCACAATTTCTTTAGCAAGGCCAGGATAAATCAAGGAGAAACGGGAGTCATATTTTTTAGGTTAGAATAAATATGCCAGTTATGGTTCCCCTGGCCTGATTACACACACACACCATCTATGATATGAATAAACAGATGTAAATAAAGATTTGCACTTTGAGGAAGCTGCACTTCAAACCTTGAAGCACTATGTTTCCTTGAGCTTGGCAGTGAGCACACAGCATTGTGGTCTAGCAGCACAATTTTTCAGGATCTGTGTGTCTCAGATCAGCAAATACAGAGGAGGATAAAACTAGGAGGTACTGCAAAGAGGGCAAGCAGAAAAACAAGTGAAAAACGATAAAACAAGAACTCTTTGAGAAGAAATTTACAGAAATGGAAATAATATGCACTCGAATGGAAAGGAACAAGTAAAAATTCGTGATTGTAAAAGTGCTTCAGAAACCTCAGTTAATATAAAATACTGTGGGATTTACAGAAGTGATTTAAGCAACTGTCCCTATGTTTGCTCCATCTTCCACTGCTTCCCAATTCATATCACTCCTGATGTAACCTCCCCTTGGCCACTAAAAGTGTTTTATTGGGCAATCTTTTCTTCGGACTTATTTGATGAGTTAAATACCATAAAATTTCTACATGTTACATACAATCTATAAGTTCATATATATGCACATAATATTGGCTAAAAACAATATAACAAAAGCCTACCATTTTCCATTACAGAAGCAACTTGTCAGCTCGTTCCTGAATATGTCACTGATGAAACCAAATACAGAGACACTTTATTCCTTCACTCAGCTCTATGATTTGTGTGAAAAAAATTCCTCTTTTTTTTTTTAACTTTGGATCTTTTCCACAAATAGCGGCTATTCAGAATACACAAACTGAGGAATGTTGACAAATCTGCCATCAACTTCTAGAAAAAAAGGACTGTCTGTTTCTTCATCTTTCTTGTTCTAACTCTTAACACTGTTTAAACTCAGACTTTTTTCAACAGCTGATAATGATAGCGAACATACTTTGCTATGAAGTTCTTAGCTGCAATTTCTTCAAGGTTATTCACAGTGTTTTACTGAATCACCTTTAATATTAGTTGATTAGTGCAGTATAAAATTGATTCCTGACAGATCAGTTTCTAAAATGGTCTAGGAATGGTCTAATCACAGGCAAGAAGAAACCTTCTAGGGCAGGCTCCAATTAAAACCAAAACAATACAGTCTTAGCCCCATACTTAAATGAAATTACATTTCAGCTTCTTAGAAAGGCATGAATTGAAATTACATTCCAGCTTATAAAAAAGAATTATTTTGCAGATCAGTTACTTACAATGATTTCATTCCTAAATGTTGTGCCATTCTGCGTTCTGCTGCTACCAAACTATCAATAAAATCCTCATCCCTTATAATTGAACTAAAAAACTCTGTGCCTAAACGTGATCTTTTTATACCTTGCACTCAAGTGGACTGCAAATCAAGTTATCTTAGAGCTCAGTTTGGGTTCAATCAAACCAAAACTTCAAGGACTGTATGTAAGCAGTACTGTGATTTAAAAGCTCATGGAGACAGAGCATCAAAATTATCTCTGGCATTTGCAATTCTCCTGACATTAAGGCTTGCATACATGTACCAGCCTAAAAGCTGCAGCACCATTTATTTAAACTCTAAAAATGAAAATCTAAGCTTTCTTGTGAGAAAAATTTGATACAATACATTTTCTTCTAGTATGAATGGCAGCTTGAAAATAGATGTTATTTGAAGAATATAGGACTACTGGAGCAAAACCAGTTCATTTCACTAGGTTTTTTGCAAGCTTAAGAGGACAGATAGATTATTTTCTCTGCAGAATGGGGACCTCTTCTCCACAAAGAATTGCAACAGGAAGGAAGCACTCAGTGAGCACCCCACTCAAGAGGGCAAATGTGTCTAAGTGATCATATGTCACTGCTATCTGCAAAGCCTCAACCCTCAACAAAACAGCACCAAAAAAAATAGTCTTGCCAACTCTAATGCAGATGCAAGCTCATTCTTCCTTACCAATAATTCAACAGCACCGAAAATGTTTTTCAATAAGAAACAACCCACCTCTGGAATCCTAGAACACAAATGAAAGGGAAAGCAACACCCAACCACAGCAATAAGGTTTGTGGTTTTTTAGGGGGTGTTCATTTCACAATGAATTTCTTTACAATAGAAAGCTCTTTACCTCAGTCCTAGAAAAGACGAGGAAAACTCTTCCTCAAAATCTGCTACCCACTTTGTTACCTACTTGTTATTCCCTTCATTTTTATGCTCAATTTGAGATTTTGTCCTGTACAAAGGAAGAGGCTGTTTCTGGCAACAACCCGTCTTCAAATTCTGCAGAGACTCAAACCCTTCCTGTCTTGTCATCCTAATGAGAAAGCATCACATTTTGATGCTGACAGGAAGAGACAAATTCTGCCCACAGAAATACAACTGGCTGCACTATTTCCAAAGAAACTTGGTGTGTTGGGCTTGTGTGACAAAGTTTTGGTAGTGGAGGTTGCAGGATGACTTCTGTGAGAGGGCAGCAGGAGCTGCCCCACCTCGGACAGAGCCAGTTCCAGCTGGCTCCAAAATGGACAGCTGAATAAACATAAATTGAGCCCATTTTCCCAAGTTTCCTCCGTGGTCTGTATACCTTGATACATTCTACACACATGAATAATTGTGTTCTGCATTTCACAAGAGGCAGTATCAGATTAAAATTCCGATGTTTTGGGAAAGTTCTTTACCTGACTAAATCCTGTCAAAAGTCAGTGCTGTGCTCAGTGACAAACGAGCCTTTGGAGGTTCAAATTGTTATCTCAGGGAAACTGTAGAAAGAAGAATGACATCAGTGAAAGTAGTGCAGATTTTCAAAGGAGAAAAAAGACCAGAGCCTAGCACAGTTTAAAAAAAAATATATGTGCATACACGTAGTTTCTACCTCCTCGCAAAATTGTGTGTTTTCATTCTCTTCAGCAGCAGGGATCACAAATGTGAGCATCCTTCCTACCGCATTAGTACAAAATCAGCTCTGAGGAGGCAGTGGCAGATGCATCATTAAAAATGTGGACTCGAGTGCTGGCCCCAAGCTGTCCCTGGGTCGTGGCACTGAGGTCTCCCATAATTAGCGGTGAAGCAGCATTCAGATCTCTGGGAGTACATCTGCAGCCAAGCAGGTGGGGAAATCAGTCACATCACTCCTCCCAGCAGTTCTTCAAGGCTTCATATTTATAGCAAAACTCTTCCTCTGCACTGACAAAACAAAACAAACATGCAAACCCAACACTCACAAACACCACCACCAAGAAATCTAAACCACTGCGTCCAGTTTGGAATCTCTGCTTTATAAATCTTTAAAAGATCATTCATGCTATGATTCTACTGCATTGAAATCAGAGTTGAGGCACTGGGGTTCCTGAATCTTCCATGTGTTTTGCATGAACACCCTTTACACAAACAGTAGTATTAAAAGAAAAAACAAACCAAAAAAACCAAAACTGAACTGGCAATGATTGCAAAAGGTCTATGAATGGCATTACCAGGTCAATTTCCAAATCAAATAAAAATATGCCAGAAATCTCACAGGATTTTTGGGTGTAGTTGGTTGTTATTTTGTATGGGGGTTTTAGGTTTTTTTACAAGTCCTTTTTGATTCCTCAGGAATTTAAAATTACAGTCTGCTGAAACAGTTTCGTGGCTTACAGGTACTGTAACAATAAAGGCATCAGGTTTCCTAACTGGCATAGGGAGCAACTGAAGAAGCTGTATCGTATCTTAAAGTGCCAATTTTAATGAAAGCTTCTCTCACCTCATCATCCTAATGACAGGCTGTGTAATTCTATGTCAAACCCCTCAAAATGTTGCCTCACACTAAAAATATATCTTAGCTATCACTTTTCAGATAGTGATTTTTGTTCTCGTGTTTTTCGTTTAGTCGAGACTCAGGCTTACCTGATTTCCTTTATATAAAACACAAGACCTTCAAGCACCAGCAGATAGTTCCCTGGGCACATGTTCTAGAATCAAACATTTGTTTGATTGTTTTGATTTATTTCCTCTTGCCTCAGTCAGGTTTCAGGGATTGAGCTGCTTGTACTCCTACCCTGGGGGGATTAACTTAATGACTCGCTTTGTTCAATCTGTTTAGTGCATCCCAAAGTCAATGTGATACAGTGAGAGCCAGATGGGGGGTGTGGAGAGGGGAAAAAAATCAATCATTTCACCAATAGCACACAAGTAGAGACTGTACAGAAACCTGTTGGACTGTCTGAAAGCTATTTTAGACTTGTTCAGCCTCTGTCTCCTGAAAATAATACCCCAGTTTCAGTCCCACTGTTTTGTCACTGCACTTGCTCCTACTGAAATACAAATACACACATTACAAACCATTTTCATTGAATATCCATATTTTTCTAGAAAACATAATACTACATCTTTAATTAATTCATCTCCTCCTCACCCCAACTTGAATAAAAAATTTTCAATTTTCAGATAATGATTCACTTGATTGCAGATTGGAGTTGGGATATGGGTTTGTAGAGGCCCAGAGAAGGAGACTTCAGTCATGGGGTGGATCATGGGGGTGTATCCCCACACCACCACCTCATCATGAACTGAGAAATGCTCTTGAGCTTCTCAGAAGCACTGTCTGTTCCCAGAACTAACAGATGTCCAAAGAGCACCTGGTTTTTAACCATCAGCCTTGGAAACTTATTTACACCCTCGTAGTTCCTGAAGAACAGCACAACACAGCACAGCACAAGAGCAGGAATGTGGCCAAGAAATGGCCGTGGACTGTAGGGGTGCATTAAGAGCACCAAAGACCCCCAAAACCTCTGACCCGTTTCCAGAAAGGCCTGAAAGAACGAACTGTGCATGAGAATTAATTTGCACAGCAAGTGAAAAACCAGCCCACAAATAGGTACCCTGCCAAGTCTGGGCACTGCCCCAAGACCCTGGACATCTCCTCAGCCAGACCAACAGAGCTGGATCGATGCTGAAACCAGGAGTGACATCCTTCAGCTGGACTGACACAGGAACCAGTGCTGGTGATCTCTTTTCCTCTCCCTCTTTTCCTCTTTTTCTCTCTCTTTTCCTCTTTTTCGCTCTCCTCTCCTCTCTCTTTTCCTCACTCTTCCTTTTTGTCTCTCCCCCTCTTTGATCTATCACTTCCTTTTGCTCTCCCCTTTTACCATTAATCCAAAACCCACTGCTGTGTGCTTGCACAGCAGACAGGGACTAATACACCAATTTCCATGCCAAGGGTGTCATTTATTAATAAAATTTTCTGATTGTTTGTGGCCCCTCTGATTTTCGTCATTCCTTTCGATCATGAGCATTTGTGAATCTCAGGTGTTTCCTTCCCCTTAAGGGTGGACAGGGGTTCAGGGGCTTCACAGCTGTTATCAAATGTACAAATTGTGGCTAGATGCTGCAAGGAATGGAAAAATGGGGTTTTCTGAGCTTCCCCAACACTCGTTTTTTTGTTCTAACTACATGTAAAGGTACTATGAGAACTGTCTCTCTTCTTTACTTCAGCCTGAGTTGGGGAAGGGAGGGGTTTAGTGTGAAAAGCCAAGAATAATGGAGAAAAAATGAGAGAAAACTTCCAACAGTAAGCACTCCAAATGGCTGGATGCATCCAGAACTCATATCCAGAGCTGTAACTGTTTTTACTATATTTCTGAGCCTTTTAAAGCAGGAGTAATAGCTCAGGTCCTAAGCCATTCTTAAGCTTTAAGAATGTTTATTTCAGCTTTGTGCCAGAAGCTAGTCAGAATTAATAGCACTTTTTGCTCATGGCAATTTCTTTTTTATTTATTTTATTACTGTATGAGTAAATTTGTTCTTAATAATTTTCTCTGCAGGGAACAGGAAGACATTTATTTCCACAAGGAGCATTTCTCTTTCCTGGGGATTTTAACAGTTACATTAAAAAAAAAAAAAAAAAGACTGGAAAAAATAGAATGTAAAAAGTTTTAAAAGAGAGATATATATATTCCTCTCACTGTGAAATATCATCTTTTTTTTTTCAAGTACTGACAGAGAATTGGTTCTTTTAATTCCCAGGCATTTCAAGAACAGCATGAGACTTGCAAAGGCAAGAGAAAACAATACAGAATAAAAAGTACTGATTAACTTGTGGTGGCTCATTGAGTCAGAATGTGGTTCCCTACTGTGCTGTCTCAAAAAATCTTAAATCATCCTTCCCTCCCAGAAGCACAGAGAATAACTTGATCTCTCAAGGTAACAAAGTTAATTCCTTCAATTCAAAGTAAAAGTTTTGTAAGGGTGGAGGATCTTAATAAATTGCATTTTTAACTATAAAATCTAATTAAAATATCCACCAATATATTATTAAATGTGGGTTGGGTTTTTTTTCCTTTTTAAGACAACGGGGCACAGCTATTTCTTACAAAATAGCCCCACAGGTTTATGCTGAGAAAACACTTTCTACTTGGTCCTACTTCATTGCTTTACTACTGGCTCCAGTTTTAATTGCCCAGATTCGAAGGTGTTACCATCAGGATCCTTGAAACACCACTGCAGAGAAACAGCACTCTCTACCAACAGGGGGCTCTCCTGTGTTTTTCAATATCTATAGGTTTCTTCCCCAAAAAGTTGCTAAAATTTCCACCCACTTCTTGACATCTTTATTACTTCCAAAAAGTAAGGCATGAGTACTTGAATTATTTTGTTACCAGTATTATTAGTGAGGGATGGGGGGACATGGATGACACACAGCATGGAAAGACGAAACATTTAGAGACAGTTCCAGTACATTATTCCCAGAAGCATTCCCATGATTCTTTTTTCCTTTTTTTTTTAATTTGTTTCTTGATAACATGTTATGAATTCCTGTTTGGAAACCACCCATCTAGTGACCATGTCTCCAAAGCACTCTACTCGACAGGTTTTTTTCCACAGCTGTCCCAGCCTTTTCTCCAATTTTAGTCTTTCACTACAAAGTTCCTTCTCTTTGTCCACTGTGGTTGTCTTCACTCTCTTCCAGGCATTTGAGTTTTGAGGAGTGTAATGCCAGCTCCTTCCCTGTTTATGTGGTAGATGCACGTGATCTGTCACTTTTGAACTTATGCTTTTGTCAGTGCATCTCTTTACATTCCCATTTGTTGTTTAAACCCCGTCTTTTTGCCTCCAGCTGACTCCAAATTATTCAGCTGATGTATAAATTCATTCCTAAGGTTTTCTTTACATCCCCTACATGATGAATAAGGGCGAATGAAGCCAGAAAGAAGAAATAAGAGTTTCTCTGGGTGTTTCCAGACTTTCCTGCAAGTTAGAGAGATTTTATAATAGATTTTTCCCTTTGCAGTAGATTTACAAACTTCAAGGTGCAAATCCTGCCTTTTCCATGCTGCAGCTCTCCCTTGCATGTCACACATCATCTCTTGGTGCATACCCAGTCTTGCTTATCTCAGCAGGCTTACTCACAGCATAACACTTCACAAACAGGGGCCTTGAACTCAGGCCCTAAAATAACATAACACCAATTAGCCCGAATGCTGCAGAATGAAAGGAGTTTCTGGAGTTAGCTGTCATTAGCCGTATCAGGAGAGAGAAATGGCAAACTTTTGTCTTGGGAATACGACATTAAAGCACAAAAATATTAAATTAAACATTGTTGTGCTTTGGTAAATGTCAACAACTACCTCAGTGGGAGAGTGACAGGCCTCTGGCAGAGGAGTTCAGTATAAAAGAAGAGATTTCAAAAAGAATCTGTTTTACTCTTTAAAAGGAACTGTCAACACAAGTCACAAAGGATGACAGACAGAAATGAGATTAGGAGCAGCCTTTTAAAAAGCCTGTCATTCCAGGAAATCAATAGGAAATAATTAACTAATAAATGATAGCATCTGCTATCTTGGGATTTAGTGTGCTAATGCAAACCTTCTTTCCTAATTTCATTAAAAACAATAAAGATATTTAGCACATTGGGAAGACACAGGAACAACATTACTGCTGTATGTCTTAGCCTCCAATATAAAAAAAAACCTCCCTATGCAAACATAGCTCAGAACTAAGGATCATTACAAAGAAAAAGGCATTAATAACATTGTAGGCTTTATCCTTGCTATTATCCGGATAGTCACATTGTGTTCTGTGTCAGTGTCTGTACAAATACTATATGTAGAGAAAATAAAATATACATATATATATGTCAGCAGTGGATACATGAGTTGTGTAATATACTTTATCCAGGTCAAATATCTTCTACACAAGTAGCACTTCATAAAACAATACAGAATGATAAACAAAAATTATGTATCTAATTTATTCCACCAGTTCAAATCAGAACTCACAGCTAATCCATTTAAGATATTGAAACCTCCACAGAACATCAGATTTCTGGACCTTGTTATCATCTTTCTGCACTGTAAATCTGCAGTGACATCCATAAATCTACAAAAGCTACTGAGCTTGAATCTAATAACCCAAAACTACATAATGAATTTCTAGCTTGTCATTTTACTCTACATTTCCTCAAAGGCTGCTATGCCTAAATTTCTACTCTAAGCTGACTTGTGTAATCTATCAGATATCTCAATAGTGGCTACAGCTCACCCCTATGTACCACACACACCTTCTATGTCATATATTTCTATAAAACAGTGCTATTCTGATCATGCACAGCTCAGAAACCAGCACAGTGCAAAGCTGATTTAAGTCCCCATAAACAGGAATATCTTTTCTTCATTACTAGTTGTCAGTACTTTTGTACACGTATTTACCCACCAAAACACAGTACGAGCAGCTAGAAAAATCAACCTGAAAAAGATTCAGCATGTGGATACATCTAAAAGTTGTTCTGATTTACAAAAAGCATTTGCCACTTACATATTGTTTTGAATAATGACTTTTTTCAACTTATACATGAGATACCAGATAATGTAAATTATTATTTTCAAAGCACTGAACCAAGGCTTTTCTTGCAGTGATACTAAATTAGGCATTAATTTCTCATATTAGCTGACAGATCTTTGAAACACACGAGCTGAAGATGAAATAAAGGATGTTTGAGAAAGCACCCAAATGTCACCTCTCACCCACCACCAGGTAAGAGTTACCAGGAAGAAAGTTCTGCCTATGCAAGGCATTTTGTGAGCAGTAACTTGTTCCCTTCATCTAAAACTATCTAAATGGTTTTTGCTTTCTTTAGCAGCACTGATTTATTGAGGGATTTTTTGCCTTCATTGTATTAGGAAGAAGTCCCACGATCATTTTCAGTGTGCGATCTGTAGGGAGAGGTGACAGCAGTAAGTGCAGTACCATCAATATTATCAACCTGTGCAGTTGTTTCTACGTGCCACCACACAGAAGAGCAAATGGCCTTTTTATCCAGCTTAAAGTTGAGCCAGGCTGCACATCTGAATATATTTTGCTTTTATTTCCTCAGGCTATCAACCTCAAAGGGTGAACTGAGACAAACAAAAAGGGTCAGTAACTAGTGGTAGCCTCTTACATTACAAAATGCATATCTCACGCACAAGACCTTGTAAAAGGAATGTCACTAAATGCAAGAGATTGTCAGCTAAATAACACTGAAATTGCTAATTTGGCAGACATACGGTTTAAATGAGGCTGGAAGAAAAATCCTTTTCTATTGGTGTAGCTGAAAACCATGAGCTGAAAAACGATTACTTAATCTGGAACGAGATTTGTTACATAAATCCATAAAAAACCACTGCTAAAGGGTTTCTATTTCTTTACCCTTTATTAGTTCTCTTACATCAACCTTCTTAGGGAGCCCTTATAATAGAAAAATCATAATGGGAGGGTAATTATCAAATGCCAAGGCCTTGGAAAAGGTCCTGCTTCCTCAGATCCCACTGATTTTAGTTTTAATTCTTGGGTTTGCTTCCTTTTCTTGTGAACAATAATCCATTTGCTGAATGAGACCTTTCCTTGTCTTTTCAAATTCCAGAGAATTTTTGCTAATTACAGCATTCACAGTGCAGAGAAGTGTGTTTGCACTCCCCAGACTAGAAGTTGAGCGTGGAAGAGGAAGAAACAGGAAAAGAGAAGGGGGGCAGAGGGGTTGTGTGAAAGAAAGAAAAAGATGAGAAAATCCTCACAATGTAGGGCCAAGCCAGCACTCCAGCAGAAGGCTCTGTAAGAAATATTTCACCACAGTGTGATTGCTGCACCCTGATGATAAAATAAAACTCTTGGATGCACAGAAATTCCAAAAGCTTTTGCTGACTCACTTTGATCTAGACATCTGACAAAATCAGCAGCATCTCTCTTAAATTAAAGTAAATTTTTTGCAAATATTTGAACAATTCCACTTCAATAGTTTATCTGCTTGGTGGATAAGGAACTGGCTGGATGCTCACATACAGGGAGTTGTGGTCAACAGCTTGATGTCCGAGTGGACACTAGTTAAAAGTGGTGCTCCTCAGGGGGTGATATTTGAACTGTCACTATTTCACATCTCTGTTGTCAGTGTGAGCAGTGGGATGGAGGGCACCCTCCACAGGTTTGCTGACAACACCAAGCTGTGTGCTGCAGCTGGCACGCTGGAGGGAAGGGATGCCATCCAGAGGGGCACTGACAGGCTGGAGAGGCTCGGGAGAACCTCGTGGAGTTCAGCCAAGAGCAAGGTCCTGCACCTGGGTTGGGGCAATCCCCAGCACAAACACAGGCTGGGCAGAGAATGGATTGAGAACAGCCCTGAGGAGAAGGACTTGGGGGTGGTGGTTGACCAGAAGCTCAACAGGACCTGGAATGTGCACTCACAGCCCAGAAAGCCAAATGTACCCTGGGCTGCATCCAGAGCACCGTGGGCAGCAGGTCAAGGGAGGGGATCCTGGCCCTCTGCTCTGGTGAGACCCCACCCAGAGCACTGCATCCAGCTCTGGGGTCCCCAGCATAAACAGAACATGAATCTCTTGGAGCAGGGCCACAATCGTCAGGGAGCTAGAGCACCTCTCCTATGGAGACAGGCTGGGAAAAAATGGGATTGTCCAGCCTGGAGAAGAGAAAGCTCCAAGGAAAACTCATTGGGGCCTTCCAGTACCTAAAGGGGGCCTAAAATCAGCTTTTTTCAAGGGCATGCAGTGATAGAACAAGGGGGAATGACTTTAAACAGAAAAAGGTGGGTTTAGACTAGATATTAAGAAGTTCTTCATGTGTATGTGAGAAGACATTGGAACATGGCCTGGAGAAGCTGTGGCAAACCCATCACAGGAAATGTTCAAGGTCAGGCTGGATGGGGCTCTGAGCAGCCTGTTTTAGTGAGAGGCATCCCTGCCCAAGGCAGGGAGTTTGGAACTAGATGATCTTTAAGGTCACTTCCAACTCAGACCATTTTATGATTCTGTGCAGTGCAAGCTGAACTATTCCTTGTCTCTTTGAATATTATGGTCAGAGAAGTGTACCCTTTTTTACAGTATAAGATGAAAAAAGATGAAATGTTCTTGTCAATAAATATCTTAAAAGGCTGGCGTCAACGATCTTTAGGCTGTCTCCTGCTCTTTTAAGAAATCTTATAAGAAAATAGGGAAATTTTTGAATGATGCAGTGGCTGTGTTTCAAGGATGCTCAGATCTGAACATCAGTTAAATTATCTCAGGTGATCAGGCTATGAAGAGACTTTTCCACTGCTGTCCCTCACCCACATAAAAACACTCATAGAAAGATAAGGTTACAGGTCGAAAGTTCCTCCCGCCTCTTTTGACAGGGGACTAGAATGCCAGGGCAATTAAGAAACCTCCAGGACAGCAGAAGAGGATGTGTACAACCATCTTCCCTGATGGAATACTGCCAGAGAGAAAAAGATCAGCAACAGGCCTTTGAACTTTGATGAGGCGCAGACAAGGCAATTTCTATATATTGCTCTGTGTGTTAGGAGAGAGGCACCAAAAGTTGGTTCCAGGCAATACGGAACTAGAAAGCCAACTTAAAGAGAATAAAAACCAATTATACACCTCCTGCTGTCACCTCACTAAGATAAAGATACGTGGCATAACCCTCCAACTCCTTCTAAGCTCGGAGAGTTTTGCACAGGTAGTACAAATGTGTCATCACTTTTTGTCATGACAAATCAGTGTTTAGCCAGCTATCACTACCTATTTGGTTTCCTAACTGCAGAATTTTGCAGGAATCTTTTCAGAATTCCATCTGAATTTCCTTTCTCCTATCTATTATGTTCATTTTGAGCTATAAGTTAAGAAATCAGTAAAAAGAACATTGTCGCTAGGACAGACCTCTCACTTCATGTATGCAATTTTATTAGAATAACTAGACTAGTACTAGCTAGGATAGTTTGAATAATTCAATAATTAGAATTCAGTAGTTGAAATGATTCACTAAATAGTTTAATAGTTAGAAGAACAATTCAATAATTCCACTGTAAGAACAATTAGAAAATTAAAGTAACTTCTATTTTCAGTATGTGCAGCTGTGCATGTTCAGGTCTAGCAGTGCACATTATTTGAAGCCATTGGTGTGATTGAGCTAAACAAGAGCTCCAAACAGGAAAAGCAGCTGCTGAAACTCCTACAGATAAATGGCATTTGCTCAGGAGATCCACTGCACTGATGGGGTCCTGGACTGTGATTTTCTGACACATGGCAGGTCCTCACTGCAAAGAACCGTGTTGAAGAGGAAAAAAACCAAAACACCAACAATAAAAACAAAACAGAAAGGTAAGAAAAAACCAAAAAGTACTGGTTTTGGATGTATTTTATATTGATACTTCTAGACATAACTATAAAAAATAAATAGAATGGACCTAAGCCTAAGGAAAAAAAGGATTTCATACATTAAAAAGTAAATTAATGATGTTACAGCACCAGAGGTATTGTAGTAGCTGTATCTCTTAGAGAATACTTTAAATGTCCTGCGTATTTCTGCTGTTACAGATGCACCTTATTTATAACGTTCTATGGATTTTAATTGCATCGCTGTAGCTCAGTGCTTTTCCTGCACTTAAAAATTATTATTTTCCTGTATCTTTCCTTAAGTGCAACACAAGCCTAAAGCAAATGAACTGTTGCTATGGGCTCCTTCACCATGTGCAAGCATAACACTGTAACTACAACAGAATTTTTGGAAAACATTTTGATGCTGCTCTACAGAAGTTAGGCAGAGTAATCTTGTCCAGAAAATGGGTACTCCTGCTGAGGGAAATGGCAGGATAACTCATCTCTCAGACTGAAGCAGACAGCCCCAGTGCCCCCATGTTGGGGGTTCTTTAGCCCCAAATGTTAGACATTTTTCTCCCTTGCCAGAAAGCTGTCCTAAAGACAAGAGGGTAGGGACAAAAGCTGGAGAGACAGCTCAGCAGTGACATGTGAGCCCATGGGTTGTAGGAAAGACCCATTCAATTTTTGTCAAGGTCTGCCTTCCCCACAGCCTCCTCAAGCACGGTCTGAAGGAAGCGGTGCACCCATTCCACAGCCAAAGTCGAGTCTGACATTCCAGTATCTTTGCCCAAAAGTTATCTCCTGCTTTGTTTCATCCAAGCTGATTTTTGAGGGACCAATTTTCAGTGTGGCGCTTCGAAAGACTAAAAATTATCTCCTACACATATAACTGTTTTCTCTTTTTCTCCATTGCTTTTCTCTACTCTGATAAGAAAACTAATTAAAATAGCTGATTCCTTCAAAAAGAAGAGCTGGAAAGTTCTAAATACAATGAACTCCACTAATTGCGAGCCTTGAAGTCAAAAGCATTTTTCAAATGTATTAAAAGAGCAAGATGGTGGATTTTAGTTCTTAAGCCAACATAAAGCAGCCATAGATAGAGGGTGGAAAATCTGAACAGAATATCAGCGTGGCCCTGATCCTATACAATATTGTCCATTGAGCTAAAGAAAAACATGACCTGGGGGAGAAGGTAACATTTTCTGCTGCTCCAAGTACAGCAGCAGAGTTAAAGAGCAATGTGCCAAGCAAAGATGAGATAATACGGAGTTTTTAGAACACAAAGCCCAAGAAAAGCAAAAGTTTAGACACACAGTTCAATTCTCTTTCTTTGCCACACTTAAAAAAATTCTTTATGTGCTATGCACAATAAATATTAAAATGTTGCTTCTCAGAAAGAAGTTACAGAAAGGAAAAATTTCTTCCCACTCCCCAAAAATGTCAGGCAACTTGTTGTGGCCTGTGCACAGTCTGTAACACACAATCACTAATGACTGGTGAGTGGTTCCATATTCTCACTAATTTTTTGCAAGTATCAAAGAAATTACTGAACTGAAAAGAAAGAGATTAAACTAAAAATTAACTTCATCCATCACTCTTTATGAGCCATGAAAAAAGTCTTCTGAGGGAATAAATCTTTGTGTGAGAGACTACTGCTGTTGAGAACTTTCCGTGCTTGAAAAGCGTGAATACCTTAAAGCTTGTAAGCTGTTCTGTTGACATTTTGCTCTTTTGATTAAATTTCCTGTGCTGTTGTGTATAATACGAAATGGTGGCGAGTTGTTGTTGCATTTCAAGAGTACCTTTGTTGTATAAACACATTAGCAGTCTATTTAAATTCTTGGATATATTATTATTGGCCTGGAGCTCTTCTGAGTAGCAGTAATAAGCTTGAGAAGCATGTTTATTAGCACTGCTAACATACAGCAGTAATTAGCAATTACAGCACTCTCCTCAGGTTCAAAATGTTCTAGGAGTCTCACGGAAGATCTTTTTTTTCCGAAGCACAAAGAGGAGTTCAATCTTCTTATTTGTAAAAGACATGACACACAAGATTAGAGTTAGATAAACAGGAGTGTTTTACAAACAGGGACTGAAGTGATTTGCCAAGGCCACAGCTGGAATCACCAGAACGGTGAGGTCTGAATTCAGGCTTCCTAGTTTTCAGTTCCAGCATCAAGAGTGATTTAAAAGAATAAAAGTAAATAAATAAATACGTAAGCATTATTTTTCTCATCCTCTTGACCAGAAATCTTCACGCATGCAGTTAAGCATTCTTCTCAGGTTAGGTGATCTGTAAAGCTGCCAATCTTAGCGGATATTCTGAGCCTTTACCTGCAGACAAACTTCATTCTCAGTGAAAAGCCACAGATTTTTGAGCAACAGTGATTCTTGATAGAAAAGGCATCCTAAGGATTTATTTCCGTGGTTGTCAAAGCAGACAGACGAGTTTCCTAAGAAAAACGCATCTAATCCTCCTTTCAGAAGAGCAATTCACACCTCATCCCCCTCGCTTTGTCGGAGCTTCATTGGGATGTGTTTAGTGGAGTGAAATGGGCCGAATTCACAACTTCAGTGACTGCAGAGCCTGGCCTGTAACATCCTGTGCATCTCCAACTCTGACTGAGGTCAAGAGCAGCCCAGATTCTTTCAAGTGTTGCTGAGCATCTGGAGGGGCTGTGCCCACTGAGAGGAAGACTTTCACAGAATATCACCATCCACAGTTTCGGCAGGACTGAAACTGTTCGTGTGAAAGTCTTAGATAAATACCATCACATCCATGGAAACGCTGAATTCAGCTTTTCTCAACTGAAACATGAGAGTTAGAGGGCTTTGGACCCTTTCCAAACAAGAACTCCACTCTTTGTACACACTGTTAATTTCTTTCCCCTTGAACACAAAGGAAAAGTTTACTACTAAAGACAAATATTTGTTGAATAAGGCTGCAAGATTAAACTTAATGATTTTTCTAAAAACAGGTGTGAGTTTTGGGCACTTACTATCAAAAGAGAAGTGGAGAGATGTTCTCCATCAGTAGGTTGTTTTGCCAAAGTTGTGAAATTAACTTTAGCCAAAGCAATTGAGTTCTCTAACAGCATTTAGAGGGCTCCAACAAATGTTTCATATATAAAAAGCAGATGAAGAACCACTACAGCCCTGCTCCTGGCTTGTTTAAAAGCAAAATGAATGACAAAACAGGTGCCCTTCTGCACCCCTGGCCTCTCTCTGCTCAGGGTTTCCCAGGCTAACACATCCTGGCACCAGGCACAGGATAAGTCCTTCAGATGCTTCACATTTTAAGGTTCTCAGGACTGCGGTGACACAACATAAATGCCTGACAAAGCCAGTCTGGGATTATGCATAAATCTCAAGGAAACCATTACTTTACAGGGATAACAATCCGGTTTTGTCAGTGCTCAAAAGAAACTGCACTTGAATTACATCTCCTGGCAGAAAAATGCCCCAAAACAAAACTACTGCTCACTTCACATCCGGATGGAAGAAATGTGGTTGTGGGCTAAGGGATGGCTGTTGCAAACTGATGTGTGAGAAAAGCATACTTGAAACTAAAGTGTCTGAATAATCTTATTTTATCCGGCATTTTGAACCCACATCCTAGAACTAAGTACCCTGCATTTCACCTGGGTTTGAAGGCGACTGAAGTATTAGGGAAGCACTGTGGTAAAAAAAGAATAAAATAAATTTTTTTTCAAAAGTTTCCTTTTCCACAACCTGCAGTAATAAATTACAGATATTTACAGCAATTTTTCCTCCCACCTTCTTTCAGCAATAAAGTTTGAATGGGCATGACAAACATATCTGAACAAAACCTCAGGAACTACAGAATCAGCACTTGGTGACACTGTTTGCGACCGTTCCTCCCTTCATGTACCAGGAGACTTTGTGGTGATCCATTTCTGACATTTTCAGCAATAAAGAAGAAAGAAAAAGATGCTGCCAGCAGCCCTTTGCAAACTTTCAATTGACGGCCGTGAATGATAAGAGGTGACCTCTAACGCCTGCTGTCTGACATGGCAACTCTCCAGTTAGGAAGGGTGAGACTCATTCCTGTCAAGCACAAACGAGGAAGGATCGGAAAGGAGGAGGCTGCTGTGTATCAGCTTTAGAGTCCTTTCTGCCTTTCTGTGGCTGCTAAAGAGCCTCTGTTTGCCAGCACTTCCAGCCAAGAAGCATTTTCTGAAGGGAACACTAAAACCTGAGCCCACACATTCACGGTGTGATTCCCCTGCACAAAAAGAGTAAAGGGTCCTCTAGAGTTTAAGAGATTGGATGGGGTCTACTGTAGAGAGCCAGGTCTGTGCAGGAGTTTTCTTTCTCCCAAAATTTAACAGAGCAGCATTCCAACTGAGATGTTACAGGAAAAGGGCAGTTGCACATTCATCAAAATATCACGACTTAGTGGTTTTGCTGTATTTGAATTCAGTAAATTCTGCCACAACCTGCAGTGCAATAAGAGAAGCAGATGGAGAGAATTAATTATGGAAAAACTTCTCAAAAGTAGTAGAATGAGATATGTGAGGTGCCGTTTTTCCATAAGACACTGAGAAATCTTCCAATTCCAGCATCTTATTCTCTCATCACCTTCTCAAAGATGCTTCTAGTTTCACAGCAATCAAAATTAAATTTTCCTGGCATTTTAATTTTTTTAAATTTTCATGAAAATATTTATGCAACATAGTGTTTGAATCTTTTTAAGTGTGTCCTGGTGTAGATGTCACTGACAATTGCTCTTTAATTAATAATTTTGCTTTTATTCTACATTCAACGAGCGTCTTACAACCTAGCAGAGATGAAGAGAGAAGGGGGAGAGGATAGTGACAAAGAAATGAGAAAAAGAAATAGAAGACGAAAAAGAAGTCTGCTTTCCAGTATATATTTGCACTTTGTGTCACACTATTTAGCTCATTATATAAGCCCCATAAAAACCAAATTAAATCTTGTTCTTCACCAATAAACAGCTGAGAGAAGGGAAAACTTCTTACCATCAGTTCAGTCAGACCAGAAGAAAGTAGAAGTGGGGACCGTGCTCTGCACAGGTGATTTTTGTTTCACAATGCTAGAAATTAGGCATAAAACTGCAGAGTATGTGCCTAGCTCCAACAATGCATCTGCCACATAAACTTGGCTCAGCTGGAGCAGAATAAATTAAAGAACAGAATGCTTGGAAAGCATCATCTCAGGAAAAGATATTTGATCTTAATAGGGTATTGTAGCTGTCTGCAGGAAAATAGAAATACTGCATCTCAATGGCTGACATTCTGGCAATAAAACACAAGGTTTCTCAAAATTATATGCTGCTTAGTTGATTTGTGAGTTTTTAAAATATTTTCTGAAAATTATATTGGCTCATCAAACTTTTATCAATCCAGTTGATAGATATAAATTAATATCTTAATTACTTTATTGATGTATTTATTAGTCAAGATTAGTATATTAATAAGAGTAAAATCCCTCCCTATTTATCAATGTATTGACTTTTAATGCATGTGTGTTCTAATCTGACCTTTTATTATTTTTAGTAGCAACATAGTCTGTGAACTTAAAAACTGAAAAAGCAAATCCTGAATTCTTCTGTTTCTTTAGCACCAGCTCACTTGGTTCCACATCAGGTTTTGGTTTTAAATAAACACCTCTTCAGAAAATCCAAGCAGCAATAAATTCTTTGTTTCAGTAGACTTTTATAAGACAAGATTTTCCAACCCATTGTATTAAATCGCATTTTAAACTGAAGCCCAGTTTTTAGGATTAATGGCAAGAAGAGAGAATAAAAATATGTGAACTATCAAAATATCATAATACTGAATTTTAAATGAGTTGAAATTCTGAAAAAAACCCAACAAAAACAAACAACCAAATTTCTTCCAGAACAAGCCTGTGTGGGCTGTTGAGATTTGTGAGAATCAAGCCCAGAACTGCTTTAATATTTGCATCCAAATTCTCGTTAGACAGAGCAGAAATCCAATTTTGAACAATTGATCCCCCCCTGCTCAATTCCAGCAAAAATTAGGAGTCATCGAGAAACCTTTGATATATTCCACTTCCATAAAATCCTTCTGGTGTTTTTTTCCAGGAAAAAAGTTAACACAGTGAGCTTCTTTTCCCATATCGTCACCTACTGTGCCTGTTTCTCCTAGGCCTCAATCTAGGAATTGCAGGCAGTATAACACTTTCTGTCCCTTTCTTTTTTGTTAGTAATTTGCGTTATAAAGTCTTCAAGCCAGTAAATTATTCTTATCATTCCAGTTGTTATTTTTCTCATGTGCCAACTTAAATAAGAGTTGGAGTCCAGCTGCAATACATCTTCGAATGAAAGGGCTCCTCTCCTCACCTCAGAGGACTCTGAATGAGATCCTCTGTCCTCAGGAAACCTCAAGCTACCACAGGAAACAGGAGGGAAGGAAAGCAAGGAGAAGAATAGGGAAAAAAGTCTCCTTCCCCCAGATCTATGTTTATAAGCAACAACCAACCAACCAAAACACCACAAAGCACAATAAGAAAAATTTCTGCAGACAAAGTTAATTCTGCAAAAGCACTTTGGCATTATTGAAAATCTATGTAGGAAATTGACCTGACTGAAAAGATAAAGTTCTAGGCTGAGGAAAGAAGAGTGAGGCTCCCTCCTCCTCATATGAACAAAAAAGTTTATTGTTTTACTCAACAGACTCATCATTGCAAACACAGGGTAAGATTTCAAAACCATTGAATGTATACAATGAAATGACATTCTCATTAACTTTTTTTTTTTTCAGGAGAAACGGCTATTATTCTTCCCTGCTTCGTGCAGCATTCTAACAATTGCTGCATTTCATCAACTTTGGCTATTCCGGGAATTTAGTCAATAACATGGTGGGCTAAAAAAAACCCCCGGCAAAACTATTTTTAAAAGATAACCAGGTTGTTCAAGTTCTTATGATCATTCACCTGCAGGTAGAAAAAAGCCCTTTTTCTTCTGCATAATGCAGCTGGGCAAGCTCCTGTCTAAGAACTAAAATTAACAACACAAGGACTCGGGCAGCACACATGGGAATGAAAGAGGAGCAGGTCACAAGATCATCAGAAAAGAATATCTGTTGTTCTTATTTTAGACCTAGGATGCACAACTCTCTCTCTACTCAAGTGCTAGGATTCTTTTTCATCCCCTCGATGTAAAATGCAGTTATTCCTCTTGGCACAAGGCATGTAATTGAGACTACAATGAGTACAATTAAAAAAGACTGCAAGATTCTGCTCCAGGTTCTCCCCATGCCTCTTAGAATGGCAAACCCCAGTCAAAATTTGCTTTACATGGTTCTGTGCCTACAAATTGGGTCAATTCTTCTACCTCTGAGATGAATCTCAACAGACAATAGCAGAGAAAGGAACCCCAGTGACAATGTGAGCCTCTTCACAGCAGTAGGTGGTGGGATGACAACAGATCCCAGGCATGAGTCGATATGTAAGAGATTCAGAGCAGCCATGAGAAAACACTTCAGATTTTCCCAGTAAAGCAGTGGGCCCTGAAAACTGTTGGTTTGGGACTGCATCGTGATAAAGGTAATAAAGGAGAAATTTGAATGAATTTAGAATTTTTTGTTTTGAATCCAAATTGTTGTGTAGCCTGGCTTTGAAAGTCTCAGTATCTACATTTAGCATAAAAGGCTAGGCTTGGCATCCTATCATAAGCTACTCTCAGCCATCGCTGGACAAAATCCAACCCACCAAATTTAATCTTTAAAATCCTTGCCTCATTTACATTTCAACTTCTTCATTCGTGTTATTGTCCCACAGATGACAGCTTTCTTCACTACTCCTGATTTAAACCCAGGGCATGTTCCCAGCCCTGATTTAGCTGCAAAGCACCCCTGTAGACAGCAATTTGGTGGGAATACAGTACATGCTTATTTAATTACAGACAGTATCATAATGCATATGGACAAGAGAGCTAATTTGACACTGAACAAACAACAGGAAAGGAGAAGCCTGTGCATAATCTTCTGGTTTAAAGACTATGAATAACAGGAGTTTAATTACATCACATCATATCTGTATGCACATAGAGCATCAACAGGGCTGCTCCAGACAGCACTCCACCAGCTACATTAAAGATGTACTTTTATCTCATGCAATAAAAGCAGTAGGTTGTCAACTTCCTCGTGAAATAACCCTGCCAAGAATGGTATATTCTGGCTGGAGTTTTTCACAGGCATTTCCTGACTAAAGTGGAAAGGAAGGTAGAGGATTCCTAATGTCATTCCATCTCTCAAATTTTCTTTAATATGTTCATTTTTTCACCCCGGCAAAATAATTTCCGTGTCTTTGCAGCCAACATGTCCCTAATGCACTTCTCTCTTTTCTTTGGTTCTTTATTCTAATCCTGTTTTCTTCTGCAGCTTTCCTTCTTTTTATTCTGCTTCCGCTCTCCTTATCCAAGCACTATTGAAGTTATCTCTCCAGGACATTCAGTATCTTAAAGATATCAGTCCCTCCTACTCAAATCAGCCAGCATGAATGCATTCCTTAGTTACTCCAGTTTCATGTTTCCTCCTCCCTCTGCTTCTCCCGGTCCATCAATACTTTTCGAATTCCCATCAATTAAAGGAATTTTGCATCTATAAAGCACAAAATTATCTCAAACTTAGACATGAGACAGCAACAGCACGGGATGAGCCATGGAAGTGCACAAGGGATCAGCATTTTGATATATTTTGTCTCTCATGAACATCTAGGTTTCGTTCCCTATTTACCATAATTTAAAATTGGTAGGTTTTTTTAATTAAAACCACATTTACTTATGAAATTAACTGTATTATCTATGGTTCCTGTAAAGCATGATATAAGGAAAAGCAAGAAACATGCACCCAATAAAGCAGAACTTTTTAATTAATTCATGCTTACAAATTTCAAAGTTCTTTTACATATCGACCATCCAGATGGTCTTGTAAATAAGTAAGAGCTTGGGATGCCATTTTTAGAAACATGTTGTATGAAAGATGTAAAGTAGAAGGGGTACTGAGATGGGTGACATAATTTATTGACAATGCTTGGGGAGAGGATCTGTTGTGATGCAAGTCACAAGCTAAACTACATTATTTCCAACATAGTTACTCTTTAATATTCGGGAATTTGATGGGAAGCCAAAGAAAGATAATGCCATCCAGGACTGGCAAGACTATTAAAAACATGAGGAATATTAGGCATGAATGTATTTTTCCTAATTAAAATACAATATTTATATAATATAGCTTTTTAATAAGGGAAATCTAATTCCTTTCTTTTCTCATGCAGGCCACTGCTCAGATGAGCTCCTCTTCCTGGAAGAACTACCAGAAGGAAAAGCTTCTGTTATTTCTTACATAATAAAAAAGGTTTATCACTTGATGATAAAAGCATGCAAAGAACCAGCAGCAAAGTTATTAGAGAGTATTTTACATGGGAGAAAAGAAAAGAGAATATCCCAACTTACTCATGTCATACCTCACAAATCAACTGAGAGTTAGAACATTTTGGATGCTGGTTCAAAGAGTTGACTTCCAACAATTCACACTTTTCTCAGTGAGGGTAGAATTTTCCTGACATTGTTAAAAAAAATTCAGTCAAGAAAGGACCTCAGCAGATATATAGAGTTAATTTTTTAGACTGAGCTTGCTAAATCACAAACTGTGAGGTTCAAAATAGCTGCTACATAAGCAATTTGTTTCAACAATGTACACAGCTTCTTATTTTGGTAATAAAACATAAAGGAGTCAGTACTTCAAATCTTTGAATGTCTCTGCTTCCAGATTTCTTGTTTCCAGTGGAGCTTACCTTTTGGTTAACTTGAGAAGGAATCCATTACTTAAGGGGGAGATTTAATCTGGTGATTTAATCACCAGCATGGTGAAAACTGGCTGCTATGCCCTGGTCCTTGTGGCAGTGCTCCTGAACAAATGCTACCAACACATCAATGAGGTGGTGAGCATTTATCATGTGCAATGTTTGACTTACCCTCTCTAGAAGGGACTGATACCAAGCACCAACCAACAGCACAAAGGGGATACAGTACGTGAGAAAAACACAGGAGAAATCTTCCATTTTCTACGTTTGTGCCACAGCAAGGAAGCTCTCAGACAGGAATGCTCAGGTGGTCTTTGGGAACCAGGTGCAAGGAATGAGTTCATTGCTTTTCCTTTCCCACATACAGATTTCTGTGGGTGTGATTGGGTACAGAAATCCCCAGCCCTTGGGAAAAGGGATTATCACATTGACACACACTTCTTCAGAGACTGACACAAGTGGATTGAATTCCCTCCTCGGCCATATGCACATCATTGCAGGATACTACACTGCCTAAATATGAGTGATACTGTGAATATCTGAAATTATCACTTGATGCCCTACATCTAACAATGTAAATGGATAGCAGTAATAAAAACAGAGTAGCAATGTTAGCTACAATAGAACATGAGGATCAGAAGTATATTTATCACCTTATTTTCTCTCTGTGTTTGTTTGTTTTGGGGTTTTTTAATACACAAGGAATTATTCTGCAGAGGAAGAAGGAATTGAGACATAGCACAGTCTCTAGGTAAAAGTCTTTCCATCAACTATTTATTCGAAGGTATAAGAATTTAGTTAATTTCAGCTGTTTTCTAATCAGATGGTTTTTGTTTGTTCTGTAGTGTTAAAATCTTGCACCATCAAAGGCTGTGGGAATAAACATTAGGCTAATTCACGAGACTGCGTGCAATATTTTGCTTGTCTGGGATAGTTTAGATGCACATCTGTCGAGTTATTCCTTAAGACAATAAACATTTTTCCCAACTGAAGCTGAAGGATCATTTGGTTCATATAGTTATGCTTGTAAATATATACAATGGATAACTTAAGGAGCTCAAAATCATTAATTTATAAGGAAAAGTCGATTAAATAATTTTTCCTCATTTTCTTTTTCCTTCAGCAGTGCTGATCATAGGACCATAGAATAACCCGAGTTGCTGATGTCTTAATGCAGATGAAACAACTCTGCCTCACATGTTGTTTTCAACAAGGATTCTGTGTTATACAGGAGTCCTTTGTCAAATCAAAATCTCATTGACAATCTCACTGCCTCTGTTCAAGGTGATGAACACATTGTGTAACTCGTTACCAACATGTCCATTTAATTTTTATCCAACAGAAGACTGACTGAACTTTGGTGAGCAGCTGGCACCAGTGAGAAGCAAAACTGTGACATTTCTCTCACTGAAATTGTGGAGAGATGTATTGGTAATTACAGCTTTTGAAGCGTGAAGAACTGCTGTCACTTCATACAAGTTTTTACAGGAAAAAAACCTGAAGCTTCTTTGGATCAAAATTAAAAGATGAATCTTGAGCGTACACAACGGTGTTGGGAATTACATAGATATCTGGACGTCACCTTAAACTCTCAATTAAAGGAAAAGTAGTCAGACAAAATGAAAAAAAAAAAAAACAAACCAAGATATCTATTTATTCAGGTGTAGTGTATATACATCCTTAGGAAATGGGTGCCCCTGGCACTGCCATCTTAGAAGGAACAGTAAGATTTTTTTATTTTTTAAGTTCAGAGCAAAGCAATAGTGGCAGGGCTACAGTCACTCAGAGTTTGGATAGTCATAGGTTTACACTTCAGCCTCCTGATTTTCATGTTCACCACGCAGACCTATTTTCAACCTTTCTGTAAGCTAAGCCTGACATCTATAGAATTTATAGAATTTTTATGTAAATGAAAACAAATCAATATTATGTTGGATGAGTATCCCTTTTCCTATTTCAGTACTCTTCTTTCTATCATTCATTTCATGTACTATACTGTGAAAGTTTTTAGAGCAAAACATTCACTTTGTCTTCCAAGAAGACAGTAATTTAATTCCTGATTATAAGGTTTGTAAAAATTACCCAAAAAAAGTTAGCAAACATGTTGATAATACCTGATGAATGTACTAAATAAGCATTTATTGATTATAATTGCCTTGAAACCTGTCCTTTAAAAACGTTTTTCTTTTAGTTCTTCAGGCAATTCTTTATCTGCAAGTCTACCTGAAGATGCATTCTCAAGACTGCATTGTCCCCCAGTTCTCTTTATTTTTACCCCTGAAACAGGATTAAAGCAGAGCTCCAGCCCTTAGAATAATGTTTTTTCCATTGGCCACTGGACTGTAAACCTGATTCTCTCTTTGTTGTGTTTGTAGTATTTGCACTGCACATACAGATTTATTCCTGCCTACCTGCTTAATTTTCACACAGCATCTACAGGACTACAACAGAGGCTACACATTAATAATCTCTCATCTTTATACTAAATGTGTGTGGCTATTAAAACACATTTTATGTGTCCCACCGAAGGTAGGACAACAGTTTCAGGAGAGTAATATATGCACAGCTAGTTAGGATTTTATTTCCACCTTTCCATGTCCCAAACTAGACTAGCTATTCAATTAAATCAAAACAAACAAAAAAACCACCCCAAAAACAACCCAGTGTTGCCTGGCAAATGAAAATGGCCTGGCCCAGAAGCTCAGTTACTGATCAAACCATGTCCATGTTTGACATAATGCTTTCAAAATACAGCTTTTCTTATTCCAGACTGAGTTCCAGTTACTATTCCCAAACTGTTCAGGTTATTTTAATTCCCTTAAATTGAAAGAAAAAAAAAAAAAAAGAAATATATGAAACTAGTTCTGAAATAATTTAAAAATAAATAAAGAAACTTCTAATACATTTTTATATCTGTCAAGCAAAGCCAATTAAAGTATGCCTGTGGCGAACAAAGCTTTAAAAGTCTGAGTTTTCTGCTGGATTACACTGTGAGCTGCCTTCTCAGAATGATTCATCATGATCCTCATTATTTCCAGCTTCCAATTTCCCTGTGCTTGGCAGGGTTACCCCAGCAAATGACCACTCATTTGCAAATAGTGCAAGCTCTACATTGCCATAAACAGATCATTTGTGGGTTTCCCAAAATCTAATGGGCCTCCCAAACTGAGCAACGCTTCCTAGAGCAGTAAAAATCTATTTTTAACTCTGTTTTCACTTGTACAAAGTCAGCTCATTTTTCAGTTAGTTTTGCTAGTACTTTGTACTTTGGATTCCACAACACTGTTCAGTATAAAATAAATGCATAATGATTGGAATGGATGGCTGCATTATTACAAAGCACTGTCCATAGCCTTAAAACAAGAATGGCACATTTTCAGAGCTTGATGCCTCTTGAGCACACCAGCAAAGATTGATATTTTTGGTAATGTTAGTAAATTTCTATTGCATCTTAATGAAGATGCATCGTGATTTTATTTTCTTCCCCTCAGCTTCAATATTCCTTTGTCCTTTCCATATTTACCAAAGACCTTATACTTCTTGAATATTGGACCATCACACATAGTCCAAGAAAGAGCAGTTTCACTAAGTCTCAGGGAAAGTTTCAGGAAACGGGGAATCACAGAGATTAAAAAATAATTATAACACATGCAATTTTCCTTTATTGTAAGGACTATCTATTAAGAAAAAATAATTTTCATAAACAGTTTGTATAGATGTATAGTATTGTGTGCCTCTTGCAAAGTTCTCCAAAACAGTGAAATACAAAATCTCTTACTAGGTTTTCGTGACCTTGAAGATAATTTCATCAGAACTCCTCCCTTTCAGACCTCAAAACACTAAAACTGCTGAACACACTTCCCCTCACTCCACTGCCTGCCCAGCATAACTCCTTCAATCTCCAAATAATACGTATGTATCTATACATGAAGTTAATTTTCTTCCCCATCAAGGTTGGTGATTATATTTTATGAAGTATCAGGAGATGCTGATCACCTTATGAGAGTGTTATACACACCAGAACTGCACACTCACACAGCCTGGGTTTTAATTTCTTAACACATCTCTGGTTTTGAACACAGTGGCATTTAATAACATTCCCTGAAAAATGGCACTAACAAATGTTAATACTTTTTTCTAATCAAAATGCCTGTTCGCTTGAATGTAACAGCAAGTATTTCCCTCAGTGCTGTAACTGTGCATATAACTCTGGCATTGATGAATTCACAGCTTTTTTAGCTATTATTAACTTTTCCCAGTTTTGAATAAAAGCTTCCTTTTCCTGAAGATAAAATTAGTTTATAATTTACAATGTTTGCTTAGCATAGTGCATGCAATTTCAGGCACTGATAAAGCTGGTACTTTCTTTGCTGATGTATTTTCTTTGAAGTGCCTCAACAGAACTGATTATCAGTGCAGAAAGCATCTGTGTGCAGTGCCAGCAAGTACATTGTCATCCCAACTAATGTAAAATACTATTTGCAAACATTTCAATATAAACAGTATTAATAAGACTCCACGTTGTAATTCAGATCGGGAGTAGGGTTTATGTTATATGTTTAAGAAAACTTATTTTAAATAAGGCTTTGGGAGAAACACTTTCTCACTAATCCCCTTTGGCTGATTAGTTTAAATGCTTCAGGTTAGATTTAGTTTGGTCTCTCTGAAAAAAGTTCTCTGGTTCTTAGTCTCTAGGATTTTGGCGGGTTCCATGCAGTCCTATATCTCTAGTCTAAATTTTCTCTTCCCCTTAGTACACAGGCACATGACGGAACCTCAAAATGTCCACACTCTTTCAAGTACATCTCCAGTAAGTGCCAGTACTCACTTCTCTGCTTCCTCCTTCCCAGTCCACACAGAATTTTCATAGTCCCCAAAAGGAAAATTTCCCCTTCAATTGAAGAACTCCTCAAGACTAACATAATCTAAGGACTATATCACCAAACAGAAACCTGAATTCTAGGAATGATCGGAATTATGGCTACACACAGTACTATTCTTTTTTGAGGCTGGGAAAGTGTCATTATGAACACACATAACATAGACACTAATCAATATGATTAAGATAATATATTCCCATTGAGAGTAGGCCTGAAAGCTCTTCATGCTTAAAAGAAAGATTTCCTCCTTTTTTTTTTGTCGTCTTAATTATTTCAAAGGACATTCTTTTAAGCTCCTTCTCATGACAAAGTACAGCACTAGCTTAAAAAAACCCAATCAAAAAAACCACAAGCCTAAAAATGTTAAAAAATATATAAAGAAATCTACTTTATATTCTGTCATAAATTCCTTGGCAACTATCACATGTGATTTCACATCTCTGCAGCCTATTCACTCGCTGAGGGTAGTGGTTTCTATTGAATATGTCAGGATGCCACAATAGCACTGTTCATCCAAAAGAAAAACACAGAAAACAGCTTCTACTCGTTAATCAATTAATTTAGTGTTAACTTCAGGAAAGGAAATGTTGAGCATGTGGAGATATTAAAACAAATATGTATTTTAAAATATCTGACATAAGCTAGGGCAAAAAAAAAATTAAACATCTCTGGCATGTGTTGAACAATGAGTAACATGAGGCAATACTACATGTTCCAGCAAACATATGTTCTCTGATGATGAAATAATTATGTTGGTGTCTACACAACACATGCCTGAATATCCTTTAACTGAAAAAGCAGAGATTTAGAAACAAGTAAATGTAACAGCTGACAGTTCTGTGTGCTCCAGCTGAAGTCACTCAAAGAGTAGTGTGCTGCGGAGAGTCACCAAAACACAGAAGCTCACAAAATGAGATGATGAAGAGGGCAATAACTGTGTGAAATTAAAGACTCATTGCATATTTTCACATGGTGCACTCTGAAGCTCATGTGTGTTCACCCTACCAGTGACAACATAACTGGAGTCAAGGCCAAGATCTGAAATTCGGAGAAAAGTCAGAAACTCAGTTGAGGCAGATGTTGGTTTACAAAGTCATTACCCTGCTGCCTTAACAGAAAGCCAGGACACTGCACTGAGTATGGAATTAAACTTTAACAGCAGCTGGACACAGCAACTATTACCCAATGTGACAATGGAGCTCTAGAGCCACCATTCAGGGTCTGATCACAAAGACAGTGCAGCCGTGCCCTGGAAACCAGGGCCCAGTTCAACAACATGGTGATTGTGTGTCACTGTTCACCTACCTGAAGGAAGTATTCACATATTTTGGGATGCTTTTTTCTCCTCTTCCTCCTTTGCTTTGTTTTTTTCCCCCCCATTTCTGGAACCAAGAGCTAACTGCCTAATAACACTTGAAGTCAGCGATAAATTGGTTTTAATTTATTTTAAGTAACTTTGACTTGGACAAGTAGTTTCAAGGACTTCCACGGTATCTGCAAAGGCTGGGAAAACAACCAGCTTCAACCGAACATAAGGAAAAATTTCTTCATCAAAAGGACTGTCAAGCACTGGAAGAGGCTGCCCAGGGAAGTGGTGGAGTCACCACCCCTGGGGGCATTTAAAGATGTGCAGATGTGGCACTTGGGGACAGGGGTTAGTCGTGGAATCAGCAGTGCTGGGTCAGTGGTTGGACTCGAAGATCTTAAAGGTCTTTTCCATCCTAAATTATACTGTGATTCTAGCAAATTAATAACAAAAAGGCTTTATTAGGCAGAATGAGTATGAACTGGCAAGAGCACCTCCTCTTCTCCATCTTGGAGTAGTTTAGTTACTGCACAACATGATACAGTAAATTATTCTAGTTGGCTCTGCCATCCTATACTGGAAAAACAATCTTTTGGCAGAAAGAGATATATAGAAACAATAGCAATAATTATTGTGTACAGATTCAGTCTGGAAAAATAAATTGTTTCTGATGAATTTAATAAGTTGTGAAAAAAAGTAATTAGAAATTTCCATAAATAAATAAATGATGAATTTAAAACTCATTTGGATTCCGGCTGACAATAAGTTCATTTCTCTGGGTGATTTTTTTTTTTTGTGTGATTGAAAATATATCTCCATTAATTTCTCTGTGCCAATGCCATTCTCTGTTATTTCTCTCTATTGCAGAGCAGTTTAAGATGTCAACTGTTCTGTTTCCTGGACAACAGGAGTTTTATTTTACTTTATTTTTTAAGACTATGCAAATTCGAGGGATACAAAATCCACCTTAAAGCAACTTGGAGAGAGGCTTAGAGCAAGGAATGAAAAATCCAGAGTCTCACATAAGATGGCAGCTTTTCCTGCTGCAATGTGACAGTAACTTTCTGAACACTGAGTAGTAATTTTTTAATACCTCCTCGGTATACTGATAGACTGTGTGCACTACAAGAATAACCAGGATCAAGGTATAAATAAGATCGTTATTTGAGATGCTAGAAATTAGCTGAATACTTAATATCTTTTGTTGTTCTTCTGGTTTAGTAACCTTGAAAAACATCTTCTAGGTAGTAAAAGCTAATGACAAACCCCACCAAGCCTGGTTTTATTCCTCTATAAATATGAGCAACTTTGGGTTTATTTGTTCTCGTACTTTAAGCCTGTAGGACACATCACCTGCTGTCGTTAGAAAAGATGTCAGAACAATGGAGAAATTCATGTTTCCTTCCTCCCTCCCAGAGAGACACCAAAGTGGCTGGACCAAAGCATCTTCCTCTGGTTTTACTTTCTTATTTAGCTCATCCAAAACAGGGTGAAGCTGCTTTGCCTCAGTTTTCTGCAGGGTTTTGGAAGATTTAAGTTCTCTTGAAAGGGGAAGGAATCAACATATCATTCTCACAAAAGATATAATATTTTAACAATGGTGATTACCTACTAGAAACTCTTAATACTTCTGAATTACTTAAACCATTGTAATTATTTTTCACCAGCTAAGGGCCCATCAACAAGTCAAGGACCAGGTGTGCTTATTATGCATTCTTATTTTCAGAGCACACATATATTTGAAGCAACATTTTCACAATAATGCATTGTTTCTGCCCTGATAATACAAGATATTTTTGAGAATTAAGAAATATTTGGCTAAATGATTTGAAACAAATAATTGTTCATTCTATGCTTCCATTTCACAACAGCACAACCTTTTTGAGCACTTTTTAACAGCACAAATTTGAAGAAGCTGCACTTAAACCAACTGTTCTTCCACATACTGCCATGAGGTAAGTAAAGGGTCACAGTACTTGAAAAGAAACCTCTCACACAGAGGGAAGAAACACTTATTGATTGCATAGGTTTGAAATATTCTTTAAAGGATGATGTCCTCCCTTCCGAGGCTGCAAAACCTTTCTAGACAGAAATCTAAACTCAAAACAAACTAAAAACCAGAAAATTCCTAATAATTAACAACTCTTCTTTTACAAAAGGAGAGCCTCACTCATACAAAATGGTCATCAAAAATGTAACAAATCAGAGTCAGTATTGAAGAGATAATCACATGTGCAAGTATATAGAATTTCACACATTTCCTATGTGTTTTGAATACCTTTACAAAACCGTGTAGTGGTTACCCTAAATGTGTGCTAAAGTAGCAAGAGCCAGAAATTGATTATTTTGCCCTTTTTTGTTGTTATTAAATAAAATAAACCAAAAATAAACAAACAAATAGTATCACAGTGACTTCCTTTGGCACAAATCATCAGCTAAATGTTTTCCCCTAGAGCATGACATCATTCTTACATAAATAATGAGTCAGGGAGCATACAGAGCAGCATCTGAAATAAGTACACCATATACAAAATTAAGTGTATTGCAGACCATCAGCTATAGACAGCACCTGATGTTCATCTTAGGAAAAACAATGAAACAAAAAAGAAAGTCTGAGTTGCTGGATTTTTTATGGTTTTGTTTGGTTGGTTAGTTGGATTTTGGGGTTGGGGGGGGTTAGAAGTAATTGGAAATATTTTAAATAATTCCTGCTTTATTTTCAAGTGTAACTAGAGTTTAAAAGTCATGGCTGAGTAACCCTCACTGACACAAGCCTGAGCAATTCACACTCTCAGTGGTGAATTCTGCACAAGCTTCACATGGAAGTCATTCAGAAGTGTCTGCTTTCCACGAGAAGATAAAACAAGTACCTTATTTCTCCCTCCTCTTACATCTCCCTCTCCAGTCACTGCACACAACGTGTGCTGCTCCTGGCTAATTACCACTAGCAGTAATTCCCACATGAATCCCTCAATAGGCAAGCGTGACTTTTTTCGCCAGTCTTCACATTATATTGAAATAAAGATTCAGCATAACATATCCAGCACAGGCCATTAAGCATTATTTCTATATGAAATAGAATGTAAACCATCTCCTACTCTTTCAACTAAAAATGCTACCTTAACAGTCTATACTTCTGCCTGTGAATTAGCCAAATCAACCAAAATTATTTGGAAATTATTTACAGTTTCAAATGCTTGAGTCAAGAAAGAAGGAACAGAATACTTGAATCAAACAGGGATAAGAAATTCTAAGTTAATAACAAATAGGGGATAATACTATTCTCCCCTCCCCACCAATGCCTTCATTGCCATGAGCTGCAGGAAAACAGAGACATTTTTGTCATGAAAGACAGGAGATATTGAAAATATTTAGTAAGATACTCAAAGATAGCTGTGCCCAAATCTCTACATTTACAGCCACAAGCACGGTTTTTATTTCATAGTATTTGCTAAATGTAACAGTGGAAAAAAGTCCCCTTATTGAGGCTTTTTTCTTCTTTTTCCCTGAAGATTATTTCTCACCGTTATCTATGTTACATATTCTGGTTTTAAGCCATTCGTAGTAGAGATAAATGAGCAGACACTGAAGGATCCTGTCCATACCCCTTTAAATTTAGTGGAAAGGTTGCTGGAATTGTCAAGGGGGAAGGAAAAAACCGTTTGATTTTACAGAGATGGCCAGTAATCTTTTCTTCATGGATATGTCTGTAGCCATCCAGGGCCTGATTGCTTTTTCTGTTTTCTCTTACCGAACTTCATGAGCCATTGATAATATATGAAGATTACAAAAACAACGTATAGCAATTTCAGATGCAGTAGTGCAGTATTTCAAACACTGGCATGAGAAATTGAGAGATAAAGTTAAACCATGTTTATTACAAAGAAAATGACAAATTTTAAGGTATCATGTTTCACTTGTGATTTTATGCATTAGTTGGATTTGAAGACATTCAGCATTCCCTTCTCTGCCTCATTTATTCAGCTGCTGATAATACACAGATTCAGCTTGCTAGTGCAGCAAAAACAACCTTGCCCAGAGAGGACATCAGCACGAGAATTAACCTGGAGTGGCAGAAGCTGATCTGTACTTGGTAATTAATAAAGAGTTTGACTTCCCCAGGAAACGCAACTGTGAGGAGATAGACAGGAGGTCTGGGCTAAATTCCCTCAAGATCAGATCTGAACAAATGATCTGAATGGCAGGATTATTTGTCTATTTTAGTTGATAACTTGAGAGCTTTTACTGTAATTTTATACGTATAACAAGAAAACATTTTTAGCTTAAAATATAAAATGCTAAAATTGATGCAATCTCCTTTTTTGGGAGAGAATATTATAAATACACTTAAATCACAATACTTCATATGGATGGATGGAAAGCTGGAGAGATAGATAAACCCTCACAAAAATTTCACAAGGCAGTCTAGTTTCATACAAAAGCTCTGAAGAGGTAAGAAATTATGTCTAAAAAACCTAATCCTTTGGATACCCTGCCTACTAAAATAAAGAATGAAAATCCCATCCCTTCCAGTGGATAGCTCCAAGGTAACTCAGTAAAATTCAGCAGGAAGCATAAAGCAGACAGCCAGAATATACTTTGCTTTCAATTTCAGCTGGAAGACACTGAATGGAAATCTCTTGAAAGACCTAGCAGTAAAACACCAGAAACGGGGATAAACAGCAACTTCCGTTTCCTCACCAAGAAAAAACAACCCAAAAACCAAACAAAAACTGCAGTGCTGCTTCCACTTCTGGGCTCCTCAGTAGAAGAAAGACCAGGAGCTGCTGGAGAGGGTCCAGCAGAAGCCACAAAGATAATGAGGGGATGGAGCATCTCTCATGAGGAGAGGCTGCAGGAGCTGGGCAGGGTTAGTCTGGAGCAGGAGGGACACTGAATAAGAATCAAGGACCTCCCCCTGCCACCCCAACAGCTCATGAAATCCTGTTTTCTCAGAGATCCTTCTTACTTACTTTTGCTCATTAAAAACTCCCAAATATCTGATCTAATATGTCACCGGCTTCCTAAATAAAAAGCAGTGTTCATCTGAAAAGTAAATGTTACTTCCAGATTTAGGTAGGAGACTTTCCAAAGCTACCTTAAACAAAGAACAAATAATTCCGAGAAGAAGAGCAAGCTAGCAACACAAATCAGGCAGAACACAGAGAATTACCAAAATAGACAGAAAATGTGTTTTAGAAGTACAATATAAAACCTGGTCTTCTTTTAAGAAAAATCCTGCAAAAGAAATAATGAACCCCTAAACATAAAATTACCTTTTTTTATGTACCACATAATCATGTCTTTTTTCCTTATTCTGTGCAAATAGTGAGATAACATTTCCTCATCCAGTCCCAGAATATCATACTTAAAATAATCAAGGGAAAATACACCATGTGAGTTCGCAGCTCTACTCATCAACTTGCAAATAATATCTCAAAAATCTCCTCAGAATACACACTATCTAAAGAAATCAATGTGCCACATGTGTATGGAAGACTCATCCTGTTCAGTTAGGGGGACTCAAGTTTGAAGAGGCTGAAAAATTATTTGGTCCACCTCAACACACAACCCCCATGACAAAGAAAAAATTCTCTTTATATTTTGCTGCCATTCCCCTCCAAATCAGAGTTTAAATAGTAATTAGGAGTGCATGATAAAATATCTTAAACATTGACCATAAAAAAATTTCAAATATGAAATACACGAGGAAGAGTGAGAGGAAATGAAAAAAGCTGTAGGCCCACACTCACACAAATACTTACATATTTCATGCTTATTCCCAAATAAAAAACCATTACATCAGCAGCACACATGGCTTTACCTAAACTTTAAAAACACACCTTTAGGACTGACCTTTAATTTCCTTGAATATAGCCCAACTTCTTTGAATTTGCAGTGAAGGTATATCCAAAATCAGAAAAAAAAAAGAAAGGAGCTGTTTTGCCATCAGCCCAGGGTAGTTGGATACCCCTTGCACTGGGTGAGACACCAACTCACCCAGCCCACCTGAGACTCATTAAACCACTCTGGCCCTTGCTACCAAGCAAATAAAGCTCAGGTGGAGCAGCCAAGGAGGGTTTTTTCCTCCAGAAGGATTAATGGTGGTGCTCTGGCAGCAATGGAACTTGCTGCAGTTTGATGCCCTGCAATACCAGAAGAGCTGCTCCCTTTACCATGGAACTTTTGCTTCTTGGAGTCTCTAATTCTACATCTTATTTTATGCACTGGCCAAATGGAGATGTGACATAGGAAGTGCTCAGCTGCAGAAGAAAATTCAGAGTATTTTCTCCTTTACCCTAAGCAATTGATTTTGACACTGGGAATTTTTTGCAGCCATGCTGTCTCTAACCCTTGGAAATAGCAAAACAATTAAAAATTACGGTAATTATTCAGAATATAGTCAAAACAGTTGTCCAGACCTTATGAGAAGAATAAACACACACTGCTGTATCAGTAAATTCTGAAGCAAAAAATAAAATGTCTATGTAACCAACACGTGGCGTGGGAGCCCATTCTAAATTTTGGTGTTAAAAGTTCAAGGATTGACGTGACATCTCTCAATTAGAATAATTTGGTAATCAACAATAGCAAGTTATTAATATTCATTAGCAGCCAGATAGCAGCAGGTAGTTAGAAATTTGTAAACTCTAACCTTGTCTGCTACAGATTCTCTTTGACTAATAGGGTTTCTATTTCCCTGAAAGTATTGTTTCTCTTACATTAAAACAGGAAAACTTAAAAGTAATATACTTAAAAGAAATATACTTAAAAGAAAGCAGTGACTCTTTGTCATTGACAATAGAGGGATCACCACTTTATAAACAGAAACCTACCTTCACTTTCAAACTGTTGATGAGATTGTGCTAAACCTTTATGAAAGTATTTTAGAAGAATGACCACTAAAGGCTGCTCATTTATTTGGAAAACCACCAAAAAAAGCATCTGAACTACAACAACAAGTGGTGGAAGAGACACAAGATTATTTTTATATTCTTAGAACAATACAATAATGAGAGTTTGCTAAAAAGGGAAGCAAATCCTCAAGCTGTACCAGAAAACAGCTCCTTGAAATGAGTTAATGATCAGCTGAAATTATGAGTAAAACAGTCTTCTAAGTTTTTACATTGTATACAAATCAGATGGGACAAGTCCTCCAATACAATGCTGTACAAATTGATCAAGAACATATATAAATATACATATATACACACATGTATGTATGTGTGTATAGAATATATATATATTCTATCCATGGAAGACTGCTGGCTGTATTATTATGCTAGAAAACAGCAGTCAAGCATGGGAAATTCACTTCATATAACTTCACATAACTTTATTCACCTCACAGAATAAGAGCAGGGAGGATCCCTCCAAAACTCTTGATGTTTATCACCAGCACTGACAGAACAGGCAGGACATCATGCTGCACTATCATGAAGGTGTGCTGCAGGCACCTATGCAAAAGTGTATTTTTAGAGCTAAAAATTAATTCAGTCAATAACTCTTCAGCAAATGAACTTGCCCATGAACACCATTTTTAAAAAATATGTACCTCATAAAGCTGTGTCATGGAATAAAAATGAAAATAATGTATTTCACATTAAAATAATTTCCCTTTCTTGTGAGACATGATTGATCTACTTGTGTAGAATGGTTAATGTTTTGCTTTCAGCCAGTGATTGAAGGGGTATCATTTTTAGGTAAATAATATTAACTCATAAAAAAGGCTTTCTAACTCATTTTTCACTCATGTTTTGAAATCTGATATTTTATGGAGCTTTAATTTTGTTCACCAACATATTTAGTAGATAAAACCTCTCTTATGATGACTGCTTTTCTTTTTTCCCTGTAATTTCTGTTGTTTGAAGTGTTAAGGAGCCTGAAATGCATAAAACATGGAAACCAAACACCATTAAATGCTGCATAATGTGGCCCGGGAAAAGGATGGCAGAAAATTGTTACTACTTGAAATAAACTCCATTAATAAGCACTTAATTTCTTTATTTTGAAAACAAGAACTCTCTAGACAGTAATAAACCAGCATTTTAAATGTAGTTAACTATGGAAGCTCCAAACTCCTAGGAGTTTTGAGCCTCACAATTGCTATTTTCTTCTCTCATGTCTCTGAAGCTTCTCTTTGGCACAGCACCGAAAGAACTATAAAAGCATTACCAGTCTTTGTGACAGACTTTTTCTCTTTCTTGTTAGTGAAGAAGATAAGATTTATTTTACTGTCTGAAGATCAAAAAATGAGGAAACATTTTGATAGCTGAGGAAAACAAGTTTTGATTCTGTATAGCCAGCATTGAAGTCACACTATGAATTGACAGAAACTCCTTTGCACTTGACAGTTTTCATCACATTAGGGAAAAGAATCTCTCGGCAGTTTCAGATGTAGATTTTGATCTCATTTATATGATGGAAACTCAGAGTAATTCCAGTGAAGTGTTTAATCCTGCCAGAATATCTTTGTAGTAATGTTATAATCCATATTTATTTTGGCCCAAGATGTTCCTCCCACTTGTACAGCTCCCTAGCAAGGGATTGTTGATAGCAAGGGAATAACCAAAGGTTCAGAGATGGTTTTTGAAGAGAGAGAAAGAAAAAGACAGCACCAAATCGAAGGGGAGTGGTGGGGAGGAGGGGACAAATGGACACAATGGGACACAGAGAGAGAAGAACTAAAATATCCCTACAGCACCCCGTCTAAAACAAGCAACCACCAAAAAATATCATCAGCTTTGCCATCTGGCAAACCTCAACAGTTTCCCTCCAAAGCTGGCACAGCTGCCTTCATTTAAAGGTCAGGTGCTGGTCAATATTTTAAAAAAACTTCTCTCTCCCAGATTAATCAAGGAGGATTGCTTCCTAAAATACCCTTCCTGAGAATCACTGTGAAACATTAAATGAAAACTTACATAGTGCGGCATATTCTGACATTTACTATGGGACTTGAGGGAAGATGACAGAGAGAAGAAAAATACGGTTTTAATCCCACATTTTTCCTGTTAGAAGAGAGATTACTTAAATTATTATTTAAATGATAATTTTATTAATCCGTCTTCATAGCAATGAATATTACAAGAAGAGCGATTTTTACTTCCATTTATACTATGACTTATATTGCTTGCAAATGCACATTTTTTAAGAAATAGAACATCAGAGTAACAGGAGACAGAGGCATATTTGCATATTAAATACATATTATTTCTTTGACTTTGATGGTAAGAAGATTTTTTCTTACCCATTTTGGAAGCATAGAAGTCTGGAGAATAGTTATGTGAAATATTAATAGCTGATTAGAGCTTTGTTCTGGACTTAAGACTCTCCTGAAGCTTGTGCCAGGTACTTGGTTCTATTTTACATCTCCCCAATGGTGTTTTCTATAAAAAAAGCCACTGGCACTACCAGCTCTTTTTCAGATTAATTTCTCTTCCTTTTGTATATGGAGGAAGGTGCAGTCCCCCAATAGTTCTGCCCACCAGTTGCACCCCATTTTCTCTCCTCTTATTCCCACCGGCAGGAGCAACTGCTAATTGTGATGATTAATTAGGGTGGTAACACACCTGTGAAATATGGGCACAAATCCATTTTCTGGAATGGGCATGATCCTACAGAAGCAAAAGCAGAAATCCAGTTTCTGGCAGAAACACCAAGCACTTGGGAGATGCAGGGGGAAAAGTGATCCTTTTTTCATGTGTCAGAGACCTTAGGAGCCTTTCTTTTTTTTTTTTTTGGAAGTTACCTGAGGGACAAAACAAAAAACATGGGTTTTGTCCTTGTCAATCAGCTTTTATAACTTTATGTACAATTGCTGAAGTAAAAAAACAAAAATAAGTTTCTGATCAAAGTCTTTTCCTGTGGAAGGCAATTACCTAAACTGAAGAATGGAGAAGTGCAATAGAAACTTGTACTCATCATAAAGTCTCATGAGCCCTCCATGATTTCACAGGGATCAATAAGAAGAGGAAGAAATAGAAGTAAATGGGTACAGACCAATAATCAGGATCCTCCCAGGAACTACTGCTTTTCCAAAGGAATTTCTCTCTCCCCTTTCTTCACCTTTCCCTATCTTCCAGCCCTGGTACCCTGGTTGATTCAGAGTTTTGAGATGCTGCTAATGAGAATTTTATCAGTCTTAAGCACTTAATTGATTTTTACCTTCAGTATCTTGTAGCAGAGTCTCCACATGAGGGGAATTAAGAGCTGCCAATGCCCCATGCTGCTCCTACTTATCTATTACAGCCCTTCCTCTTCTGCTTCGCCCTTTTCCCAGAGTGCATTTATTGCTCTGCTCAGCACACAGAGCCTTCTCCCAGCTACATCAGAGCAAGCTGACAGAACAAATACTGCTTAAGTCCCCCAAAGTCTTGTAAAACTGCAGGAATAATGGTGAGTCTCATTACGTGAAGATGAAAGAAGGAAGAACTAAAGGCTTGAACAATCAGTATCTTGAGCCCAGACTATTCTGCTAAGACCTTGCAAGAGCCTTGGGTCCTTAATGGATGTGAGGAAATAAATTCATTCTGATAATAACATTCATCGTTCTGTATGAGATTTTAAGCCATTTTAGAATAAAAGCAAGATCTCCATGGATGACAGGATTGTGACAGGTTTCTGTCCTCTCTCACAAGCAGAATGTCACTGTAAATTGCTACTCATAAAAAGTGTACAATCTTAATGCATTATCAGAAAGAGGGTGTTGGAAATCAAAACTCAAAATAATTTTATGTACACCAAAGATATCTTTGTTTATGGAATGTCTTGACAAAAAATCTAGTGTATGCCAGGTTTATTTTCTGTAAAGTTCATAAAGAATACACACCTGGTTCTCTAACAACCCTTAAATCTTTCTTCCACTGATGCGTTGCTATCAGATTAAAACCTGTGAAGTACAAAGCAAAAAATATGAATATTAAAGCTTCCCCAGAACTCAGGAGCACTTTGCATAAGAAAGTAACCACACTAAATTAGAAGTGCTTTTTCATTTCAGCAGAGTGCACTGCAGCATGTTCTCAGGCAGAGAAGAATTCTGAAGTACTGTCCAGGAAAAATGAAGAGTCCAGTTAGCTGATATACTTTAATTAGAATCTAAATTTTCCTCTCAGTGAAAACCTTTGAACAGCTCAATTAAATTCACACTGATTTGACACCCCGAGCTGAGCGTTGGTTCACTTTCAAACCACAGAAGCTAGGACAGAACTCACTGTACAACAGACGTGTACATTCCTCTTCAGAAGGGTGGAAAGATCACTTGGAAATAAGATCAGGCTGTATGTTCAGACTGAGCTTTTGCCACAGGCAGCCTGTGCTCTTTGGAGCTTTTAAGCAGTTTATTTTTATGGCAGACACATGGCAAATAGCACATTGCTGATTTAATTAATCCCATAAATAACCTTTGCGAAGCTGAGCACTGAGGCTACAAGAAGTGGCATTAATCACATATCTTTGTTTGAGTAGTTACAGAAGTTTTTTGAGCAGGATTTTTTGAGTTTAATATGTAACTGAGCCTAAGAAGAATATTTAGATACACGTTAATCAGATTATTACCTATACTGAATTACATAACACATAGAGAGGCTAAACACAGTTTAATCTAATGTATTTAAAATGTCATGGAATAAAAACCGGATTATCTTGTTTCTTGAGCATATATGTCATGACATTATCTAAATATATTAAAAAGAAGGAAAAAACCATTTAAGATATATCTTAAGCCTCAAATTCATAGCAATAGTACATAAATATTTAATGGAAAAACCATAATGTTTTTGCACCAATTGAGAAATAATTTTGCAGGAATGTGTTCTTTTCAGAGCCAGTTCAACAGCTCTCAATAATGTGAGCAAAACTGAATTTTGCCAATTCAAAAATAAGAACTAGTGAGAAAACAAGCTATAATCACACTATGCTCATGCCAGAAAAGACAAAAAGCAGAGCTATACAAAGTGCCTTGGTTAAGGAAAGAGGAGGCAAAGTGGCTCATAATAAAAAACTTTTGATTATGAATTTCCTCTCTTTCTGCTTATAGTGCCTAGAAAGTCTCTATCTATTGCTATGATATACAAGACTACTATTGGCTGTGCTGTATGATTCAGAGCCTCATACAACTCACCAGCAACTGTAGCAACTTTCTGCCCACAAATTTACAAACACACCAAAAGGTACAATGCACTAATTGACAGGCTCAAAAGAAGTGTTTTCACATTTCTTGCACATAAAGCAAAAGAAAAGCAAATTTTAGATCTTAATGTACACTACTTACGTTTTTAATTCATCCCTTCATTTCTCTTTTGCATGCACAATATCTTTCTATTTTAAGACTGCTCTTGGATGTTGAACTCTTGCTAATGAACCTACTTAAAATGTACATGTTTTGAAATAGTATAAAAATACAGCGGGGAAAAAATGTTACCAAGTCTACTGTCAACTAAACTGAGCTGTCCTCTTCGGAGGGAAGGACTAATAGGCAATAGGGACATTTCATCATTTTGGTAAATGATAAGTTGAGGGGTGTTTACTTCAGTGTGTATCCCCCTTAAGAGGTCAGTGCCAGCATAAACCCATATGGAATCTAATACGGAAATGGAGGGAAATTCAGTTTTGCTTACATTTCTGGAGAGGAGGTTAAATTCAGGAATAACACAGGCATCTTAAGGTGTAGTGTATCACTGAGTAGTTTTAAAGCAGTTTCACTGGCAAAATCTTGCAGAAAACTGGAAAACAGCTGATAGTTTGACATTACACATCCTGCTCCTCACCTGTACAGGGTTTCCTTTACACACAGGCTTTTCCAATATTCTGTAGCATTCAACCATTCAAATGTGGACCTTTAGCACAGTAAATCATTAGATTTATTATTATAAAATACCTCTAAGGGTATACTAAACCTAAACCTTTTGAAATAGCAGACATTTCTTTTTTAGGTGTCACCACTGCAGGCAGAAGGAGCAAATTCTACTTCCAATTACATGAGAAGGAGTTGAAGAGGAGCTCGCACCAGCGAAAGAGAGCTGAATTAGGACAGGTTCTAAGGGGTATGAAATAGTCATTCCAGCTGGTGTAGGTGTAGTTGTCATATTTCAGAAGAAACCATCTAAGACTGCATGGAGGAAAAGCTGTGCTCACTTGTTTCTAAACCTAAGCCCATGGGTGAAACATTCACAGGAGATGAAAACAGGCTTTAAAAGAAGAGTTTCTTTCTCTCCCTGAAACACATACGCTGTCTGTTTCTGGGAGCTAGAGCACTTTGAGGAGCACACAGCAGATTCACCTAAACGGGCTGATAGCGGGCAGGAAAATGTTCTGCTGAGCAGAAAACATTTCTCCTCATGGTTTTCCAGACTTTGAAGCAGGAGCTGCCTCAGCCGGGCTGAACAGGGCTCCCATGCCTCATGCTTCCTCTGAAAATGTTTGGTGGACTAGATCAAAGCATTTCCAGCATAAAGAGTTAACTTGTCTGCAGTTTGTAAGTGCAAATAGACAAGTCCCTGGTTATTCAACATACCTAAAACCAGGTGACTGGATGGAGCTTAACAGATGCCAACAATATTCCAACATCAGAGTAAAATAACAATTTTGCCTTTTTAACTTTCCCAAACATTACAACTTAAAAAACATCATACTTCCCAGTACTCCCATTACCTCTCCTCACTCTGTGTTATTCTTAGACGCTACTTTTTTTTAGAAAAAAAAAGTAAAAGGCAATACAAATACGTGCTACATGGGAGGTAAAGAAGTCTGGAGTTTGCTCTCTTGTGACTATGTTCAATTAAAGAACTCAGCAAGAAACAACAAAAATACCCCAAGGAAGTTGGTCAGATTGACTTACATATGAATTATTTATAAATATTTATAAATTGGAATCTTTTCAATAGTACTTTTCCTTGATTAGTGAAAAAATAATTATTCAATGCGTTTATGGACCTTAAGCTTGCATGTGGAGGTCAGTGCAATATCTAAACTGTGGCCTGATTGCTTTTAAGAAGTCACTATTTAGCCTTACTGATTTGCATATTAGACATTTGTCCTTGGTCCTCCACACTTTATTGCATTCAGGAGACAAAATTACACCAAATGTGGTTTTATCCAATTGCATAAAAAGTGTCCTCCACATTCGGTGTGTAAAGTGACAGCATGAGGTTTTTACACCCACCTGCCCAGGCAGAAAGGGATGAAAGGAGTCCAAAGGAATGGAAAAAAATCCATCTCTGAGTTTTGTTTGCAGTGAACCGTGAACATGAAGAGCTGGGAAGTCCATTTTAAACACATAATTTCTCAGTAAAATAAACTGCTTCCCAGTTCACTTCACCAGGCTCAGCACGGAGTGTGCAGATTTTCTCATCTCCATCTAACCAGGGTTGGGAGGAGCATTCCAGAGTAAGAATACACTTTTCTTCCTCAGGTTTCTCCAGGGAAGAGGGAAAAGTAGTGAGCTCGATTTAGCTGGACAGAGTTGAGAAAGACAAACATCTATTAGTTCACTTCAGGAAAAAAATCAGTGTACTCCAAAAGAGTTAACAGGCACTTATGAAGCAAATGATCTTCTTGAAATGAAGTCCCCATCCAAAAGACACTTTCAAGTATAATCTCAGTATTCTTAGTTCTTATGAATGTGAAGGGGTTTTTTGTAAATTTGTCTTTCTTCTTAGAAGAATGCACTTAACTAACTTCAAAGTAAAAGTAGATTAAAAGCTGAGAAAACTGAAAAGTGCTGATTTTCCAAAATGCAAGACAGTAAGAGGAAGAAAAACCCAGAAAGTTGTTCCTATCTGCATACATATCTGTCTATATATAGGGATACACACAAATATCTGGTGTTAAATTACAGATGACATAAGGATTTGATTAGGTTTTTAAATTCAAAATTTGAAGAACGCCTCCTACTCAATTTTCCCAAGAGTTATTTCTTGATACTTAGCTAAAGCTATGATTTAATTTTTCACCTGTTAATCCTCTTGCCTCTATTTTTTTATGTATCACAGGATGGCAACAAAACACCGTGGACAGCTTTGGCAGAACACTGGAAACGGAGAAATGAAAAGTTACTGAAAAATTCTCAAATGCTCAATATTATACTTTTGTGATAATACATGAAACTTTCAACAGTATTTTTTTAACGTAATTTCCTTTTTTAATTTCACACACACAAGACATTACTTGGCATGTGAATACCCTCCTGTAGTTCTGGATTTACACACTGGATAGATGAACAGATAAATTCTCATTTCTCCTTCTCTTGATGCTTGGCTGGGGACAGTTTTCAGCAGCAGGTTACAAGGCAATGGCACATCAGTCCATAATGTAAGAGTTGCAATCTCCAAATAAAAGAAATCTTCCTTCTTGCATTAGCACTAAAATGTTTTCAAGTTTCCAACAAATCAATAAGTATTTCATTTTGCTACTCTAGAAAAAATAAAAGTAATCCCGAGGGGACTTTGCAAAAAAAAATTAAAACACAAAGAGCAGCAAGAAACTCCCTTACAGAGGAGTTTACGAAAGTTGTGACTCTTCTATGGGGTGTGAGATGACTCTTGTACAAATTAATGTCCCTCATCTACCTCTTTTTCATTCTACCAATCATCTTATGCCACAACTACTAGAGAACATGGAGGGGAAGGAGAAGAAGAACAGGGCAACACCCAAAATCCTCCATCTTAAACCCTTCGTCCTCATATTAAAAATCCTAAAATCTACTTTTTAACCTTATAAAATACTAAACTACTACTCATTTTTACACTCTCGGGGTTTGCACTGATCCTTGCAATGTTGGTAACTTTTCCCACGGGCTAAGGTCAAAGACAGTGTTATTCTGAGCTTTTTACCAGGGTCTGGGACCCCCTTGCCAGGGCTCCTGACCACCCAGGACAGACTGAGGCATGTCCTGACTTCCCACGGCACCCAGAGGCGTGCCTTGGACTCCAGCATCCCCTCTTTCCCATGACATCAGGAATGTTGTTACCACGCTGCAACAGGTCTCCCAAAGTCAGTCCTGCTCACACTGTTCAATTTTACATGAAACTCTGAAATATTCATTGGGACAAATAGAGAGCATTGAAAATGAGTTTATAGCTTTGGGGTGAGGGCAGTCGGCTGGCAGGGGCAGCACCTGAGAGCCAATACCTTCTCCAATGAATATTTAAATATTTATACAAAATTGAACAGCTGCAAAAAGAGAGAGAGAGAGAGAGAGAGATCTCCTGCCAAGTGGGTAAGAACACCTCCCAGAGATGATTTGTGTTGAATGATTCCAGAAAAAGCATGAGGCTTTTTCAGCCAAATCCAGCAGCTGAAGGAATTTTCTGCAGTAAAGAAGCACAGTAAACCTAATCCCAGAATTGTAAAATAGTATTATAATAATGATAATTAAAATGCTGATTAAAGATTCTGGTTTAAGTGCCATTCTGTTGTGTCTTTCTTATACAAGCTGGGATAAGCCTTTTTCTTTAACCATAAACCTGAATTTCTCTATGTAAGTTGCTCCATGTTATGAACAACCTGAAAAAACCCCAGTGGATTTAAGTTTTCATTTTACCTATTTATCTATTCTTTCCTTTAACTATTACAGTAATCCATAATGCTTCAAAATAGATAAAGTATTCCTCATTTTAAATATTGTTTATTTAATTACCTTTCCAATTTAGATTTTAAGTCTTGTATGCCATAATAATCTCTCTTTTTCTTTGAAACCCATGATCATGTATAAATAAAATCACACTGAGCTTTTGATCAGTGCTTGAAAATCTTTGGCACCCAAGTCAATATTCTGACAAATAAAGGTCAGGTGTGTCAGACACAAAAGCATTTCTGTAAAATGATGTTGCAGTTGCTGGCAGCTTCAGTTATCTACATTTTTTTTTACAGGTCCAAAGCACTTTAACGACATTTTCAGGAAGGTCCAAGAGATTGCATTCAGTTTCTCTGGCTGTAGAAACATCCACTGACAGAAATGGTAACACAGTCTTCTTCCCAGAACTCAGGAGACAGTTTAGGAACCCCGTCTCTAATTAATTTACTTAATCCCTTCTTGAACCCATTGATACTTTTGATCTCCACAGTGTCACGTTGCAAAGACCACAATCACAATCCAATTGAATTCAATGCCTGGGATTTCGCTGGCATCTTCTTGTTTCATTGACCATGATCTCTCCAACACAAACTGTGTATGTCAGATAAATCACTTTGAAAGAGTTTCTTTGTAGAATATTCCTTCAGCGATTCCGGTTCTGTTTTCTAATGCAAAAATCAATATTTACCTTAGCCTCAAAAACTAAAATCATGATGATATTAAAATGCTCTCATTTGCCACAAAGATCTGAGAGGAGTAATTGAAAAACTAAAACTAGGTGAAACAAGTTTGGGAAGATGAAATACAGATCGGTGTAGCACAGCTTTAAACTAATTGAGGTAACATGTGCATTTATAGCATTGAAAATGGATGGCAGCGTATACTTTACAGTTTACTGAGCCCTATCGATGAAAGCATCAACATTTTTCACCCAGACAAGGTTTCATGTTCCTGTTAAACAGCTGGCTAAACACACTCCATCTTCCTGCCCGGGATGCAATCAGAGCCATCAGCACAATTCCAAAGCGACACGTTTCCCTAAATGCTGACCCCGTACAGCAGAGAACCTGTCCACTTGTTTGTTTTGCCATTTAAAGCAAGCAGCACAAGTCCTGTCTTAGGAGCAAACATGCTGGAAACAATTTGTCAGCTTTTGCAATTTAACTCACTCTGTGGACCTTTCACTGTGCACTTTGAGAAGCAGCACGTTCTCATCAATCCATCAACATCCAGCAGGTTTCACTGTTATGGAAAGCTACTTAGGAAACCTGGATCACACAAACCTCTGCTAACTCTCCTTATCTAAAATGAACATTGAAATTATAAATATATTTTTCATTTATAACCCTTTTTCCTTCCCACACTCCACCACCAATTAACTTTCACTCATACCCACACACTTACACCCCTTTTTGCCCCTTTTGTCTTTAGCTGATTTTCATGCAGAATGGATAAAGCTGTGAAACTTTCTACAACTGCAGGGGATTTCAGGATGGCTTCCATGTACAGCTGCAGTCAGAGATTACCTTTTTGCTGGTACCCAGGCCCTGACAAGCTAATTCAGGAGCAGCTGCTATGTTGAAGCACTTTCTTTGCTCTTCTCCCCTACATGAATTAACGCAGACTGCACTGAGGAAACTCGAGGACTGATAGACTTGACAAAAACATAAGACATGAGAAAGACATTTTCCAACTAAGGTTCATGAGAATTTTGTGACTAATTTCAGATTAAACAGTCACTCAGTCCTACAATCTTGGTGCAAATGAGTTCTCTATCAGAGCAAAAGAAAAGGTGGTTTAGGTTAGTTTCTTTGGGTACTCTGCTGCATATAATGAAAAGGTTATGGGTAAAAATAACGATATTGTGTAAGAAAGGATCCTCAGACACTGGGAGATTGGATCTAAAATACCTCAAAAAAAGCCAAACATCTGTGACAGAATGGCCCATCTGGTTCCAAGGCAGAGACAAAAAAAGGTAGCACCCAGACCAGCCATTACAGACAAGACAATGAGTGTTATCCACAAAAAGGGTCCCGACACACAATTGATTTCCAATTGTTTGCAGGTAGAAACAACAGAGAAATTGGCAGCACCTGCTCAGATAAATCACTGGCTGCAGCAACTGAATGCTGCTGCAGCTCCAACAGTGCTTTAAAATCCCACACATTACCAAACCTCTGCTAGCTCTGATTAGTGACCAGAAAAGTCACAGACTGCAGATGATAAATAAAGAGAAAGGATGTGCACAGGAAAATTATCCTTATTAGAGAATATGCAAACACTCTAATGAGGTGAAATCACTGGAGCCAACACAATTTGATAGTACAGGGGAAGAGGCCACTTTTTAATGGGTTAAAAATGTGACAAACCCTCAAGTCCATTGCTAGATGTCACCAAGGGCAGAGAACTGAAAAAATTCAGAGTTTGACAGTGTATTCTGAAGAACAGCCAAGTACCAAAGAAGTGAAGCTAACCCAAGATGTGTGACCTCTTAGACAATTTTTTATTTCTTTTTTAGCAAGGACTGAAAGCTTTTTTGAGCAAGAGCTCCTAACAGCTGGGAACTCTGTCCTGGAAATCTGTTTTGGGTTTGCATGGCAAGGTTTTGGTAGCAGAGGGGGCTACAGGGGTGGCTTCTGTAAGAAGCTGCTGGAAGCTTCCCCTGTATCCACACTGGAGCAGGCTGTTCCCAAAGGACTGTACCCCATGGAAAACCTAGCATTAGCCACTAGAAAAGATAAACATTTAGTTATGCTTGCATCCTCCAAAAAAACAAAGCTAAGAGAAACATTGTAGTCCCTTAAAGGAGAGAAAAGTTTATTAGACAAAAGCATTTCCTGCTGCTGAGAATGCTGCTGTGCAAACAGAAGCAGGATAAGCATCTTTGTAAGGTGGGAAAGCACAATCCCCAGATAATGCCCAAGGAAATGACTGACACAATTGTATTTTTAAATAAATATATCAGGACATTTGTATCAGTGGCTGATGCACCATTTCCTGAAATGCACAGCAACCTCTGGCTTTGGAGTGTGGTTTTAGAGTTCTGTTCTTTAACATTCTTGATGCATTTGTTCTTTAATTGCACTGAGGGTTGCAAAGCAATTGGAGACGATTCGTCCCTTGGGCATATGAAATATGAGAAACCAAAATGTCCTGGCCATCAGTCCTCAGTCCAGAGATCTTGGGAAGATACAGCAATCAATTAAAAACACATTATATGTCCTCAGTGGCTTTCTTAAAGGAAAAACACCTTACAGTGAAGTATTTTCCAAAACTGAGCTTTTGTACATATGATGTCTGACACCGAACCACAGTAGTTCACAAAATTCAAGTTACAAAACAACTGCCAGGATCATTTAACCATCTTTCACACAAAGAAAGAGTCAAAAATCATTTAATGCATACAATTTTACATGTCTCTTTTAAATTATTATCTTTAGGAGATTTAGAATCCAGGAGAAAAAAAATTCTATAAAATATTGGGGGTTTTTTTTTGGCTGGAAGTAAAGAACTGTTATTTAGTGTTATTAAGCTCTACTAATACTTTCATTATAACTGTAAAAAGTCAAACATACGTAATTTTTCAAATGCTGAGAGAACTATCATTATGCTGATGATCTTCATTTGCATTGTTAAAAAGCAATTGTTGTTTCCTTAGAAAGAGCAGGAAAATTGTATCTGGCAAAACATTTCCACTCCCTCAGCAGAACAATGGACCATTTCCAGCAGTGTAAAACCAGGTTAGATATTCCTTTAGCATAGGCAAAGCAGCCATGCATCATCACTTGAAGTTCCTGGACAGAGGGAAACCTTCACCCTGGGCGGTTTCGTGACATAATCTAACACATGACTTCAACAACTGCCTACTTTAGCTTTTTGAAGAATTTCCTGGTAGCTTGAACAAGGACAGAAAAGGAAAAAAACCTCAAATACTGAATTGTGAAAAGATAATAAGAAATAAAATGCAGTAATTTAATGGAGAAAAGATACAATCACCACAAAATTAGTAAAACTGAGGCACAGCAGCACCAAGCTAAACCAAAATAGTGGAAGTTAGAAATTGTGTTCAATGCAATGCTGATGACATTTCTCCAGCTATCTTCATTTGTTAATTTTACTCAGCAGCTAACCAGTCTCATGGTGCAATAGCTTTTTAAGAGTAAAGCTATTAAGAGTAAAGCTATTAAAAGTAAAGCTATTTAAAATGTTAGGTATGAAAGCAAAATATATAATTACTAAAGAGAGAGACAAAAACAATTAATTGAATGACTTTGTATTTTGCATGTTTTAATTCCCCTCCCCAGCTGCATTTTCTGCTGCAATATTTTAGCTGGAAAATCAAAAAGAAATGAACAATTTTTTTTTTCCTCAGTAAGTGCTTGTGGTGGCATCTCCAGTTTAGCCATCAGAGACTAGGAAAGTAAGGCTAGTGTTCAATGTTTCCTTCTTTTCCTCAAATACTGATGATGTGATGAGAGCATTATCCAGAGTGTCTCAGAAAGCAGCTCGTGAAGCCCTGGTAGCAAATACTACATTGTTCCACCTCAACAAAAGGCCAGGAAGACAAACCCAGCAATAACACAATTCACAGGTGCTATAAACCTAGCAGGGAATTTTTCTAATGATGTAAAATTACTTTTCTGTCACAGAGATATGGAACATCGATTTTTTTTTTTTTCCTTTGATCCTAAGGAAATCTGGATTATAACTTCACACTGTTTATCTCCTCCAATAGCTTTGGAACACATTCCTCAATTTTAACAAAATTTGACAGAGGGATTTGGCCTCAGAGATATTCTGTTCCCACAAGTTTTCTGACACTAAACAGATGGGAAGAGGAGAGAGATCTTTCTGTTATCACATTGCATATTCCACCGAGAGAAAAGCTTCAGAACATACTTCTGCTTTTTTAAAACTCTGAGTGTTTCCAGGAAAGAGAACTTATGCCCTATCTGGAGAAAAAAAACCTGAGACAAAGCACGTCAGCAGAGATAAAACACACATACACAGGCAAAGAGCTTCCTAATTCTGCTGTTTGTGAAGTTAACTTGTTAAGGAGAGGCAGTGCTGGAGACATCACGTTTGTTTGTTCTCTCCTCCCTGGCTCTGGACATTTCCAGTTCCCATCAAGTCTGGTGACTTCACTGGTAGTGATAAAACAGGCAGGTTTCTCCTGAATTCACGATTCATTGGTGCTGTTCTGCAGCATCATTGAGGTAAACAGAGATCAGAACAGGTTTCTTTTCCATTTTAGATTAGGGAGGGCAGTTTATAACTCCTGACTCTCTACTGATATCCTTTATAGTGTTTTTCTTTAACACTGTAGGACTTGAGCAGCAAATGACTATTTTAGTGTTTACAGCACACTTCAGAAAGTGTCAGCTTTGCATACCTTTGTCCTCCTTGTGCTGGGGTTACTGCCTGGCAGTGCTAGTCACAATTTCTGTCAAGCTATCCTAATGTGTGCTATTTTTAAACAAACATGTAGGAGCCATTATCCCAATGGAAGCCCTGAGGAGCAGTGTGTTTCAGATACGTGGTGTTCCACCGTGGAGAATTATCTCATGACTATGCAAGGGGTTCATACCCGACATTAGCTGCCTACTGCAATTTATTTTTAAAAAATAAAATCATTAAATATTTCAGTTCTTAATCAACATTAGTCTGTGGAAGGCTGGATGATGTGTATGACAAGGCCAGTATGCAGCTGAATCTCCTCAGGGTTACACATCAGAGCTGGAGGAAACAAACTTTCCTAATAAACTTCTTTTCACTTCTGAGTAGGCTGCATCTGCTCCACTTTCTCTAACTTGTCCCAAGTGTAGAAGGACACAAAATCCCCTTCTCCTCCTTGGCTGATCTTTGCTACATCTTTTTTGTCAACGCTAATGTCGAAGTAGGCTAACTAAAGATTAAAAAAACACATTTTTTAAATTTAAAAATCTGCTTTTAAAAGAGAACTGAAAGCTGCACTTACAATAAGTACTGATATTCAAACATATTTAAGTTACAAGAAATAGTTTTCCTGCATAGCCAGATAGTATTAAGATAAGTTATTATCTGGATTTTCTTTTCAGGCAATATTGGAAAGGAGCAACACCGAGGATGATAAGTGATTTTGTCTAAACAAACGAATAATATAAAATGTTTCATGGAAAATCAGGCACAAAAGTCTGTGTAAAATTTGACTCTACTGAGTTCGACTAAGAAATTTCGATGTTGTTAATGACTTTCACGTTGTATACAAGGGTCTTTTTCTCATAACCTTCTGAGAATCTCATTGTCTCTGAATATTAGGCCTTTCCTCAGGTTTCAGTGGTTTCCTGTGGCCCCAAAATTTTGGAAAAAAGTGCCAAAGTTCTTCAAATCCAATTTTATTTTCTTTTGGCTGTTGAAGTATATTTCATCCTTGAATCGTCTGTTAGGAAAAAGCTCTGTTGTCTTCCTTGTCTATTCAGTCAAATGATAATTTAAAATGACTGATTCCAGAATAAAGACGGTGAAAAAATGTCTCATGGTCTAATGGTATACAGCCATTGAGAGCTGCTATTGCAAGAGCTGGAAAACTGAAAACAAAAAGAATATTTTGAATACTAAAAAAAAAAAAAATAAAATCTGCATTTCCTGTATTTCCTATATTCCTTGAATACCCTGAGGTGGCTGCTAGAAATGTCTGTACTGCACACAAAATGAGTTATCAAATGAGAATGAGACATGCGAGCTGATTTTGAGCAGCTTCATCAGGATCCCATCCACGGCACAAATTTTGTCCCATCATGATACAAGAGCTCGAGTTTCCCTGCTCAAAAGAACCTCGTTTGGGGAGGCCATCTGCAATTCCAAGTGTGAGGAATGTGTTTTATCTCCTACTGAGCACCTCCTGCCCTTTCTGCTTATCCTGTATAACATCTTTGGTGTTCAGAACAGCTGTAGGACAGTAGCTCAACACAATCCATGTTTTCATTTTGAAATGCAGAATTCTGAGCCTTTAATATGTGGGAAGCACACAGTGGGAGCGGAACAAGCACACCTGGTTCAGTCTGACAGCTAATCTTCTTCCACTTCTGCCTGGATATCTTGCTTCTACCAAGATTTAGGTCTTCCCCTTCTAACATTTAAGCTCCTGCACGTCGTCCCACCTGCTCTCATCCCAAGGTTTTGCATACCAAAGATTGAGCAAGTCTCAGTCTCCAACTTCTCTCACAACTAAAGGCAAGTGTTTGAAAGAGAGCTTCATAAATGTTCTGAGCTGGGCTGTCTCTTCTCAGAATTAACGTTGTCTCAAAAGCAAGTGCAGCACTTCTGCCAGCAGAAGACAAATTTGCTCTCTATTTTGAGCTTCAGATAAATCTTAAGCACAGCTGAAGGCATTCAAGACATAAAATGAGAGAACATGCAGCACTTGCATAATATCTGTTAGCACATGGATAGCAGAAGCTGCTTGGGTCACAAGGGTGGATCCTCACAAAGTGAATGAGCACAGTTTGTTCAGGTTCTTAGGCTCATTGAAAAGAAAAGATCTGTTTCAGTCCCAGGACCAATTATTTTCTTGTGTGAAGTCCTGGCAGCACACCACTTTCTTAGAAGCTGTAATTTGGAACAGAACCTTTTTTCCACTAATGGGAAAATCTCAAAGGTTTTGTAAAGATTATATATGCAATTAAAAATTCAGAGGATTGTTCCAGCTGCCTGAGCTACCTGAATTTGAAGTATTCGTTCTTAGCTTTCACAAAACAGACTGGTAGGCATGGTTGCAGTTTTATATTTTTTTTTAATCAGGTATCTCTTTCTGCTGGCTATATTTTTCTGAACCTTTTTCTTTTGCCTGTTCTGTTACAGAAAAAGAAATTGTAACTGATTTCTCTATTCATTGATTTATCTATAAACACAATTACTGTTTCTCCTGATACAGTAAATATGAAAAACATGCCTCTTTGCTTCTCTAGACAATATGTTTATTCCTAGATATTTTGAAAACACACATTTACACAGTTTTTTGTTCTCCCTTAAAACCTGAATTTAGCCTCCAGCTGTCTAAGCAAAACAACCCCTAAGAGAATCACTGGACCAGAGAGATCTCAAAGCCTGTACAGAAACACATTAAGAATGAGGCCACAAAAAGAAGATAATCTATAGGCAGACAAGCCAGACAAACAATTAAGGCAGACCTGGCCTTTGAAAGTATCCCAAATATCCAACTCAAAAATTGAAACGATATGAGTGGTATAAACTCTGTTTTGTATGGATTTGGAATAACATTTTTTATTTTGTGTAATTCGTCGTAAATATGTGACTGCAGCAAAGCACTGTCCTCAAAAGCATGTCCTCAAAATTAATTATGAGTATGCCCCATGCAAATGTTCTATGCTCCCAAATCCTTTGAGCAGCTGTCAAAATCTAATTCAGAATATTTTGATAACTATTTTTCTCCAGCTTTCCTAGGTGAGTCTGGGAACAGCACTTTTGAGGAAGAACAGGGTCTACCCAGCTGTAAATAAAAGAAACAAGCATTTGATGAAACATGGAGTAGGGCAAGGCAGGCAACAGCTTAAGCACATTTTAATGAAAGTTTGTGGCTCTTCCATGAAGTTGAAGACCTGCTGCCTGTGCTGTCATAACCCAAGGCACCTCACACTGCTGGAGACATGTCTGACAATACATTTTTGCTTTTTAAGTCTCTATATTTAAATAACTGTTCTGGTTATAAAGCATGCTGCAGGTTAAAATCTCATACTGCTCCTGTGGGACACCTCTCAACTGGAGCTGATACTTCCCACACCACATCCCAGATGGACACAGGGATCTTGTAGGTCTGCATCTGTAATTTGCATCCCATTTTTCCTGACTACATCAATTCTGTGCATGTCCACTCAATGGTGCCTGTTGGGTAGATGGTTCTGCTTCTTAGAAAAGCAGCATTTCTTAGAGGGGTGAAGATACATTTTAGGGTTATGGACTAAATTAAAAAATTCTATGTGGCTCTTTCTTATTTAAAGCAAACATCTCCCCATAAATGCTTCGAAAAGTTCCAGTTTACTGCAGAAACTTTCCTTCTTACAGGTGTGGATACTCCCCCTCCGGAAGCCTCTTTTGTCCGTGCACTCTACACTCTAATGCCACAAAAAGATTTTCAAGTTGAGCTGAAATTACAGAGAATAACTCAAAAAAAACCCCCTTGTCTTACAAACTTAGTGAACTGAACTTCTGGCAGTACTTGAGCTGCCCCTGCAAGGTATGGGTACATAGGGCAGCTGATATACCCTCCACTATATATGGAATTAAAAGCATTTTACTGCACCATTCCTGCTGTTTCATTTTAAAGCATCAAATTAAAGCTTAATAAACCCCTAATTAGGTTGCTTTATCATAAATTATTCAAGAGACATTTCACATATTCCACAGTAAACTGAATTCCCTCCGTTCTTTGGCACACAAATATCTCATTTCAAATATTTACAGAGGAACACTCCAGAAACCCAGTTCAAAGGAGTTTTGACAAATCAGAAAAGTTTTGCTAAAATATAATCCCAAACATATGGTTTCTTTAGCTCATGCAATTTTGAGCCCAGCTGAAAATGATAGCTAATGAAGAATGAAGAGAAAAAGCTACAAGTTTAATATGAAAATTAAATACTCTATGAAAAGATTAAGTTTCATTTCCACCGAGGAAGAAATTTGTCTTGAGCTCCAGTGGAAGCAGGATTGGCTTCCAAGTGGTGCCAGATTTCACTGACGCAGAACTTGACATTACAGACACAGTGAGGAAGATATAATGTTCTACAGAAAAAGGATTTAAAATGTGCTTTCTATTTGCTGCTCATTTTTAACAATCACCTTGGATCCAGACCCAAGAAAGATCCCTTAAATCTCAAGAGCTAAAAGAAACAAACAAAGCAATCTGTGGTTTTAGAGGAAAGTTTGATGATATTCGAACTTCTGGTTATTTTTTTCATCACTTTTTCTTTTCAGTGAGGAAAAATCAGGCCTCTTTAGTGTTAGCTGTTCTGGTAACACATTATTCCTCTGCAAAGTTTTCCTCTTCACTCTGCCTTGCTGCTTTATGCCCAGCAGTGCTTTCAACTCATCACTTAGTGTCAGAACACATAGCAACATGTGTCAAAACACATCTTCTGGAAAGAAATCCTCGTATTTTCTTGCAGCATCAATAATTTCATACTTCTTACAGTCACACTTGAAGTTGATGACTGCACTGGATTAAAAATATGTTCTTAATAAATGTTCCAGATGATGGCTCCCTGTAAGCTTTGCACCCTACTGTGAAGTAAAACTTTTTTGTGGTCCGAATTCAGTAATGATCCAAACCCACACTAAAGAAGTTTTCCCAAATGGTAGTGTTTCACTTTATTCTATAAAAGCAAGGGGGCTGATGGTGTTCTAGCAGCAGAACAGCTGCTTTATAATGGCTAACAAAAAATAGCACCTTCTTCCCTCATCCCATCGCCAACTGCACTCGGAGAAGTCTGCTACTGGAACAAGCTTTAATTCTCACATTATTTATTTCCTAACAGCAGGAGTCCTGTTCAATTATTTCTGTGAAGACTGAATGAAATACATGCCCAGAAACTGATATCTGCTGTTCCCAAAAGCCAGCATGGTATTGCAGCTATATTTGTGAGTTGGTTGTCTGAGTCTTCCCCTTGGTCCCAAACCTGGACTAAAGATGATGCAAGGGTTTGCTAAAAAGAAATTGAAAAGACCACACACACAATGCACATGAAGAGGCCCAAATCCGTTGTAGGTGGCAAATAGCAACACTGGCAGCCATGTGCAGGTGAAAATATGTTATTAAAGGGTAAGTGGGTTTCTGAACAAACAATATTCATGTCAGGTTCCTGCTATGAATATTATATAGGAAAAAAATTTGGTATGTTCAGAACATCTCTATTTTAGCATTTCTTTTCTTCTTTAAAGTGTCTTGACTGTTCAAGTTGGCAGCTAGCTTTATGAATATAAAGTCTGTTAAAAGAGTATGACCTTTCTGGATGGCACTACAACAATCTTGTAAGCTGCACACTCAGTGAGCAGTTCAGATTGTCAGCCTAAGTCCCATTTGTTATCTCAGCTCATGGGTATTTTTATGAAATTCAGGGATTCAAATACTCACACCAGAAAATAGCATTCAATTAACTCAGCAGAGAACACCACTGTTCCATTTTAGGATGCTTTTGTAGGAGATGCATCTTCAAGGAAGCAGTTAGAATAAATGAGGTTCTAGAGAATCATGGAATGGTCCCAGCTGGCAAAGACCCCAAAGGCCATTGAGTCCAACCAGTAACCCAGCAGTGCCAAGGCCATGTCCCCATCTACATGGCTTCTAAATACATCCAGAGATGGTGACTCCAGTCCCCGGGCAGCCTTTTCCGTGTTCAATAACCCCTTTGGTGGAGCAGTTTTTCCTCATGCACATAGAACTCCCTCTAAGCTGTCCCCTGGATGCTCAGGTGTAAAAATAAATAAGGAAATCATTATTAACTCTAATCATACTTGGTCCAAATACAGAAAAGACATTTTAAAATGTTGATGAAAAAGTTCTAGTCTCGGTAAGGAAACTTGTTTAACAATCTCATAGTTTTAGGTGAAGATATAAAATACCCTAGGGAAGAAAAGGAGGTGTTACTGGAGTTGCCTGAGCTGTCAGAGAAACACCAATAACACAAGTCAGAGAATCCACTTAACATCCAGGGCAGACCTGACACAGAACACTGCTTAGTGAGAGAGGCTGATGGGGTCAGAGGGAACACCATCAGCTCTGACAAATTCCTTCCTATTAAAAAAAAAGGAAGAGTTTTACCAGAGATGAGCAGGCACATCCTATTCCCAAGGAGAGTGCAGTATCCAGGAGAAGCAATTTTGGCAGATGCCTGCCAAAACAAAATTCAACTTACAGGCAGCAGCTCTTCAGCCAGAACTGCTGGGGACAGAACATGGTCATGAGTGCATTAAGTTCATCCTGCCTTTTCTCTCAAACAGCTTCAGAGGAACTCGAGTCAAAGGAAGTGATAAACAGGGCCCCAAACCAAGAAATAAAGGGAGCTATTCCTAAAGAGTCATACTCCAGCTCAGCTACACAGATGAGAAATTTAGACCAGTGTTCACACAGAACTAGAGATCAGGGTCTCTGTTAAACACAGTGGTAAGGTTAAAAAGTATTCTTGATGTAAATTAATCTACAGTCTCCTCTAACAAGCAGTTTAAATATATGGGATATATTTAAAATATGTGATATGTTCATCATTCTCCACATAGTTATCCTTTTCCAGAGCGTTTGGGCAGGTTTCAAAAGAGGGAAGAAGCACAGATCCACTGTTTGGCTGGATGCTTAAAACACATATTCTGTGTCTTGTTTGTAGTCCTTATAAAACCGGTACATACAACTGGAAAAACTCTCCCATTTCTCTATGGCTCAGAAACCTTTTCCTCCCTGAATGCAAGATGGCTTTTCCCTTAAAAAGTTTAGTGCCAGAAAACAGAAATCTTGGGCAGTGCCTACTTACAGAGCTTTTATACTTTCACAAGTCCCATGGTCACAACACAGTTCTCTCCGAACGACAATAAAACTCAGAGACAGAAGAAATAGCACAGAATTTCTGTTACAATCTGTTACAATTTTGATGTGCAGTAGCAATGAAAGTCTAAAATAAAATGCAAATTATGAACGGTAACAGACAAAGGCACAAGTTTAAGCACTCAAAATTCAAGTCATTTCTGAAAGATAAGACAGGAGGTTCCTGATTAATATCACACAGCACTATGTAGCCAAAAGAAGCCTTAAAAAGTCAGACTTCATGTTCCTAGTATGATCCTTGGCTATACACTGCCTTCTGTACCCTCTCTTCCCCCCTGGTTTTCCAGGTGCATCAGATCAGAGCACTTTAACCAGAGTAAATTGCAACAGGTCTTAAAGAATTCTCCAAAGAGACACACTGAAAATGTGATCTCAGGATGACAGAGAGGAAAAGTGATCAGAGATTCATTCCAGTTGTGTATTCGACCAAAATTATTTCTCTGACAGTCTTACTTGGTTTAACATGCTTAGAAATGTTCAGATAAGGGGTATTCTCAAATGGCCACTATTTTTCTACAGCTTTTATTCTATACATTTGAGATCTTTATGGAAATCTTAATATCTTGACTTAAATAGCTTCTTGGCTTGGTATTTCCCAATGGACTGACCATTCTGAGAAAAACTACATTTGTGTTCCTGATTTCCTTGCTTTACCTGTAAAGCTGAAGCTGTGTGGAAAAGAATCTGCAAGAACAAAACAGCTATTAAATTGCATGCTCTATCTTTGTAGGGGCCACAGAAAATACCCTTCCTATATGCATTTGCTATTGATATTTTTTTCCTTTTTTTATTTTCCTTCAACGTGTCTCTTACCATCTTTTTCCTCTTCCTCTCCCTCTGTTGTTTCTGTTTATACGGTCGCATAATTCCCCCAGTGAGCAGCAAAAAACAAGATTGCACTAGATGTGGAAAAGAAGGGTGTGCTAGTACTCCACAGCAGGGCATAACAGGAAAAATTCCAAGATACAGGCAAAAGGTTTCTGAAAACTACAGCTACTGTTACAGCTACTACTCCCTCCTTTTTCAGCTTCCTGGCAAAGGAATAGGTTTTGCCTTCGACCACATGAAACCGAACTGTGCTTTCTCCTTCCTGAAATGCAACATCAAACTCTTCCTATTAACAATAGAGATCATAGTTATAAATAAATAAAACTAGATACTGAACCTTAATAAGGTATAATTTGGCAGAAACAAACTACTTTGGGGTCATCTGCATAAATGAAATAGAGCAGCTACCTAAATCTACCTTTAGCATTAGATGAATTACACGAGTACTAAATTTAATCATATTCATGGTCTCTGTATTACTTTACCATGCCAGTGGTGGAAGCTGCAGTGCACATGAGGTATGTAACTTCATACCTCATTAAAACAAAATAGCTTCCAGCTACTGAAACTCACATTTGCATTATTCCCAAAATTGCATTCTGTCATAATGACGTTTGAAGTGATTTCAGAAAGAATTGCTATTGTTGGAATGAACTGCCTTCACTTACAAAGGAGAGATTGCCACAAGCATAATTAATCTCCAAGTACATCAGACAATATTTCTCCTTACTTACTGGTAGTATTAATGAGATCTGCTGTAGATGAAATTGGTAAAACTGGGAATAGCAGGTTCACAAAACAATGTATTCGTGTGTTCCAGGAGATTTCAGCAGACTGAACAACAACTACCTCCAGAATATAATTATGCAAATATTTTATTCCTTTCATTTAGTTTAAGTTAACTCTGTATTAAGCATGCTCTCAGGAGCAAGAAGTCAGATGTGAAATGTAATTTTTCTTATATCAGTCTTGTTATCTTTGAATCTTTGTTTAATGATAAGAGACAGAATTATTTGACACTTGTTTGCCATCTTTTAAATCCATTTACTTTTGTGTGAGGAAAAGAAAGCAAGCTGTCTATCACCCTAGCAGCAGAATTCACAATATTGGTGCAGTTTGATGTCACTTGGCAGTAGTATTGGCTATAAAGGTAACTACTTCTCTGTCATCCAGTAAACTGGAAGCCAAAAAATGATGACTGGAGAGTTTCGTGCAGAAGGAGACAGAGGTGGTGAAAATAACAGAATATGGTGGATCTCTTCCTGCTCAAGGGTTACTGACTTACATTTAGCTGCTACATTTCAGTGGAGCTCCCACTGAATTCTACAGTCACAGAAAATATGTCTGAAACAGGTCTTGGGAAGCTGTTTATTATTTCAGCCCCGTTTCAAGGTGAATACGTGTCGTGTCCAAGTCCTTCCTAACTGGTACTTATCTAACCCAACTTTGAAACCTCTGAGAAATAAGATTCAAAAAAATCCACTTTGCTGTTTTACCATTAGTAAGTTGCTAATTATTAGATGCCTCCCTTTGGTTTAATTTAAGCTTAATAATTCCTGTCCTGTCAATCACATGGAAAACAAATTATGTCCTTCTGCAAAATAATTCCAGGTCATTAAGGCCTAAGATACTTGGTTTTCTAACCTTTTGTGGCTTGCTCTTGAGCTCTTTTCAGATGGTACATTTTTTCCTTTTTTAAAATACATTAAGATAGACATAACTGCTGAACTGCAGTGCAAACCAGAGACATTATTTTACACATCATCTAGGCTACAGTCATTTTCAAATACAACCCAGCATGGTTCCTGTTCTTCTGGCAATAATTTAAAACTGTAGAGTCACATTCAATTTACAAACCACTGTAACACCAAAACCCTTTCCTGAAGAACTGGTACTAACCAATTTATTTTCCCACTCTTGTTTGTGGTGTAGAACTCCCATTTACAGCATCTTGCACATGCTACTCTGAAAATTTATACTGATTTTAAAATTATTACTTCAATTTGCAAAAATTATTTTTCTATTCAAATGCTATTCTCCAGCACATCTGTACACCCTCTCAGCATCCATAATGGGAAAATGTTTTTAACAAACTATCCACTCTGCTGCAAGCAAAAGAAATCACATGAAATAGGAGAGATCTGGACTTTCAGATGAACAGGCCTAGTGTCAGGATTCAGATCTCATTTCCTCCCTCCAGCCCTGTCACATACTCAACAACCAAGGATGAGCAGCCTTCCTCCCAAAAATGCTTGGTGTCATCTGGGAAAATAGAGATAAACAATTCATGTTTATTTTTAGAAACCTTTCTGATATAGAGGCAAAACTACATATACAAGACAATATTTATGAATTATATGCCATGAAATTACTATGTTTACATAATAAAGCACAAAATTACTGCAATGCCATCTGGACTGAGCAGGAGAAGAAACATTAAAGTTATGATGGAAATAGACTGAGATTTTAAACTAATTCAAAAAAAATTCAGGTTGCAGCCTCGGATTGAGGATTTGAATCAGAAAACCACATTGCTGCCAGATATTCTCATTCCACATTTTGAGAGTGCTTTGAGACTGTGTTCTGAGTCCAGGAAAACACTGCACTGGGGTTTTAAATCCATCTCTGTATAGCTGGCTAAACAATATCAGAGTGACCACTGGACTAAAGTGCTCCCTGAATGAGTATGATTTAAAGGAGTTTGCTTAGCACAGATCCATACAAATAAAAGGGAAGGGGAATCAAGATACAATGACTTTCCTGCTGTCAGAAGAAGCACAGAATTACAGAATGATTATCTGCCAAAGGCTGAACATATGAACACAACTAAGCTCCTAGTTTTCCTTCACAGTATGACAAAGCCTAATGATCCTTCAGTGCTTTTGCTTTATACTGTTATTTTTCCAATAAATAGCGTGAACTTGTTTCTTCTCACCCCCTAAGTAATCATTTATGACAATTTATTTGGAACGACAAGTTGGTGTTATTTCCCTAGTTCCTCTGCAGGAGATGTACTGGAACGTCTTTATCTCACTGAGTCATGTCCAAAAAAGCACAAAATTGAAGAACCAGGGCACAAGAGCTTTCCAGTTGTCTGAAGCATTTATTCTCTCAGGGAAGTTCTGGAGAACTCACACATCAAGTGTGACAGCAATGGCAAGATTTGTGGTGTTTGGAAACTTTTCACAGGGAAAGTTTTAAAGTTCAGGCATTTGCAGCGAGGCAGCTCTAACTGAAGTATTGTTAAATATTAAAGTGGTAAAAAAAAAAAAAAACCAGCTAAGGGAATCTCAGGTTAAAGCAAAGGATCACTACTGTTACATAAAACAATTTTCAACCTGCACATCTGTGGTGGGTTGGTGTTGTCTGGCTGCCAGACACCCACCCAGCACTCCCTCACTCTCCCTCCCTCCTCAACTGGAGGAGGAAAAAATAAGATGAGAAATCTTGTGGGTGAAGCTAAAGGTGGGGATATCACTCAGAAGTTACTGTCGTGGGCAAACTGACTGGGGGGAAATTTAATGTATGGACAATTGAACAAACAAAGGCAGAATTAAGTTGGGACACACCCCCCTTACTGCTATGCACAGTCAAATCTGCTGGCATTCCCTAGGAGATGTTCTGACCAGCTAAAAGATTTTCCTCATTCTGCCACAAAGAAGATCAGAAAGAACAATTTCTCTCCCTGGTCTTACAGGTCGGCCACTGCTTAAATGCTGTTCTGTTCCATAGGCACGGATTTAATTTGGAATGTGCTGGGCTGTGCTCCCATAAAATCCACTTATTTCTGCCCCTGATTCTACACAAGAACTCACTCCCCTAAAATCGCTGCTACACAATAAAAATGTCTCCATACAAATCAGCCATGAAGGGATATGAAAATCACTTTCAGTGGATATAAATTTAACAGCAAAGAGTGAACCTCGTGCTCATTTCCCACAAGCAAACGGGAAGGCTGAACAAGTTACACGCCGTGTTGAAGACACTGTAATACCTGCATAAATTCACGTTCTTCAGAGAATACTTCCCCAAAGATGACAACTGTGGAAGAAGACGTATCCCTTTCTTGCAGAAGTCGTGTTTCTCCAGAGGGCAGCCCATTCCATCCTGGCCAGAACAGACGTGCCAGTGCATTTTGTACGAGGTTCATCGCCACGGTGCGGGGACAGGAAATTGGGAGATACAGGACATCTTCTGTTATACTTCACTTGTTTTCCATAAATTATGGAAATGGGCGACAGAACTAAGAACTGTGAATAACTACAGAAGACATTGCACTTGGCAAGTGAAACCTGTCAGTGATCAGTGGCTGGGCCAAGGTCTGTTGCTTGGATTCAGCCATCAGTTCAGCTACATTTGAGAAGTTGATTTTCAGACAGCAGTGTTCCTTTTCTGGAGTACTGAACTCCAAAACAATCTTTATTGAAACGGAATGTGGCACAAAATGAAAAGAAAAATGAACTGTTGCAGTAACTAACTAGGAAGTCTTCTTCTCATAGGGTTGAAGAAGTTGAAAAGAGTTGAAAAGTTCAAAGAGTTGAAAAAGAGAACTGTATTTAAGAGCTGGGGTTGAGCAGAAATCATTCCTGCATAATTACCCCTTAATTTTATTATTGCATTATCTACAGCTAAAGTACTGTGGTTAAATAAAGTAAAACAAGATGCTGAGGATATCTAAGATGCCAACAGCTACAGGAATTCAATCTTAACTAGGTTTTCTCTTGCACAGGTATTACACTACTGACAGCCTACAACTACAAGTAAGAATTTAAAACTCTGGGATCAGCCAAACACTGATATCTTCAATTTTCTTTAGTAGCAACGAGGAGAAGACCCAAGTCATATTTATTCTTAAAAATTAAAACTTTGAAATTTTAAAATGCATTTACAAGTTGGTCTACCAAGACCAAGAAAACATGTAGAAGTCTTTAAAAATTAACACCTAGAGGAAGACTCTTTCATTTTTAATGAAAAAAACGTAACATCTTGTAACCATGTTTTACTCATCTCGTCTTTTCTCAACTAAACAAATTGACTTAATCTGTAGGTAACATTATTTATAGAGGGGGACGAACAAGAATTGCTTTCTCTTTCCTCCCCTTCCCTCATCAAAAAAAAAAAAAAGGACAAGCAAACAAAAATGACAATATTGATTTGGCAGGAATCCTGCTATCTTTTCATTTTTGGATCTAACACAAAATATTTTATCTTATCTAGTATTACATATTCCATGAAAAAGTAGAACAATTCAAATCTTTAACTGAGTATAACAGATAATCTTGTCCACTGAGACTAGAAAAATTTAATTTAGTATATTGCAGGAAAGCAATATTCTCTTTGTTAAGATCATATGATGCCCACAGGATGCTTACACTGAGACAATGCAAAGTTCTACTAAGTAACACTGCAGAGCTGAGCTTTTCCCTAGGGACTTTTTGGATGGATTTTGCCCCAGGGTGAGGGGCAAGTAGCCAATAAACAATAATCAGAAAATGCAGGAGAAACTGTATCAAGTTTTTGTACCAATAGAAAGACAAAGGAGAGAAATTTGGCTACTCAGGTGAGGAACCAAGAACGTACTGATAATAAATTTTTCTCATGATTATACATCCAGTAAAAAATAGAAGATGAGCTGTACTCAAAAAGACTCTCTTTAATGCATCATTACTAGCCCTGGGTCTGGGGTTTTCAGTCAAAGAGACCCTACAGAGTTTCACTCCAAGCATCAGAGTCAGTCTTTGGAGAAATCTTTCCACATTGACTGGAAAAGCTACTCACACAAGCACCTTTAAACTGCTCATATCACTCAAAATAAGACAAAAGTTGCAAAAGAGCTACCATTCTTGAAAAAGGTCCATATTTAGCAGTTTGTCTGTCCATATTAGGAAGGTTATATAGTAAATATATAGTAAGCTACTCTTAAGGTAAAGAAATGTTATTCTTGTTGTGTCAAAATTCTAGCTGTGGTCTGAGAAAAACCAACTTTGAAGGCCTGGACTAGCAAAAAATTGTATTTATAGGAAAACAGAAGTGATAAGCTAGAAACAAACAGCATATTAAAGCTGGTAGGGTGGATTAGATAAACCCAACAGGAAGAGGAAGGCAGAGAAGGCAGGAGACAGAAGCCTTTGTTTGAATGACATCCAGACACCCCCATCTGCACCTCATCTGCCTCCACCCCCACTCTCTGCTTCTTATTCCTGCTCCAGAAGTCTGAGCCTGAAAAGAGAAACCTCATGTCTTTAAGCCACCCTGTAGCTCTACTTTTATTAGTGGATTATTCCTGGTAATCAATTGACTTTGTTCTGTCCTGGGAGATATAAGTCTGGAAAAGTTTCTCTCCTTGGAGGCTAAGCTGGAAAATCAATTTCCCTGAGTTCTAAGCAGGACAGCGGGAGCTGGAAGAGAAACGAGATCCAGGATAATCTCTCCATCCTGCGGTGACTGCTGCAGCCTGGCTTTTTCATGATTTGTGGCACTGAGCCTGACCAACAGGGACTTTATTCAATTCAATTGCTGAGTGCTGAAGCTGAGATCCACCCCAAGAATCTAAAACTCTACAGAGCTCGCTCTCCACTCCTCGCGATGCACATTGATTCCACCAGTGTCTGGAGACATCTCAAGCTTCAAGAAAGGGGAAGAAGGTGGGAATCAGATCCCCAAGTCACAGTAGATTCAGCTTTCCCTGCAGCCTGTTCCAAGGGAAATAGCAAAACCCACATTCTGGAGGGGCATTTCCAAAAAAATCAATCCACAAATCACAAGGAGGAAAATTTAGCAAGATGCTCTGGGGTAGGAAATAAGGCCTGAGAGGAATAATGAAGCCAAATAAGTACACAGAAAAACGAGGAGCACTGAAAAGCAGCACAGTGACAGAACAAGGATTTACATTCACGTTCCCCAAACTCACCAATCTTTTACATGAAAGTACTCACTGAACTCAAGGTTTCAAGGGCAGTGGTTACAGACAATTCTAAAGTATGAGAGTACATCAGAAAACTGAGGCCTTACTCTGAAACAAGCGGAAATTCGTGACTCTATTTATTGTGAGTAAATTTATCTCAGTACTATTCTCCTGGATAGCTCAATTTCTCTTTCTTTCTAAAAGCAGCATTTAACAAACAGGAGGTGTTCACATGCACACACATACAAATGGAGGCAGGCAGCTTTATTTGGAGCCTTTTCAGACTGGTTTGTACGCGTTCTGCCTGTTAACTTTGGCTGTTTTGATTTTACTCACACAGCAGGGATGTGGTCATTCATACTAACATCAGCACAGGGCAAGCTGGGGTTCAGGTCCTATTCAGAAAAGAGTGACAGGGGGACACCATCATTCACACAAATCTGGCACTAAAATCTAAACATGTGATGAAAAATATTATGTAAGCAAAACCAACAGCACAGAATCCAGTCCACGTAACAACAAAATACATGAAAAAAAGTCCACATCTTATTCTTTCGCTCCCATTCCTCCACCCCCAATGAAACAGCAGTTTTCTGGTGCCTTAGCACAGTATCACTTCTACTGCTGTCCTTAAAACTGCTTTGCCATCAATTACATGTGTGCCATTATCACTGAGTAGAAATCCTGAATAATTGGCTTCGCTGTGTCTGGGAAGGGGAAGAAGAAAACACCTTACTCACAACTGCACACAACTAAAGCTTAAAATGCCTCCTCACAGCATTGCAGCTACAGCACCACCATTCACTGCCTCCTGTTTGAGTGGGCCTAACATTTCCTTGTGGGAAGAGCTACATGGTATTAATTTGATTTACTTTGCACAGGCCACTTTCAAGCACTAGAACACCAGGAGGAGTTTAAGTAACTGATCAGGAACTTTGTTTGTGCTTGGTGAAAGAAAAAAGCTGGGATTCCTTCTCACCATCAATTTTCCTGACAGCCTGTCTTCTCACTGTGTTATCTCTTTCAGCCTTTTATGAGGAAAGCTTCAGTGAAAGATGTTTCAGTTAAAAGTTTGCTGTCACTGCAAGACTATCTCAAAGAAAAGCATCACCTGGGACCAGTATAGAGCCTAAAAATATTACTGGAGGCTTTTGGGTTGCTTCCTTTGTGAGTAGATACTGCAGAAAAATACGTCTATCAAGACCTTCTTTTTCCCCTTTAATAATTCTGCCTAGCCTGACAAATATATTTTCACCCTGCATTAATGTCAAATGAACACGATTCTGTGATTGCAGGAAGCAGGCTTGGCTTGCAGCAACAGGACGGCTTTAATAGACTCCTGATGGAATTCCTATTCATTTCTTCCTTATTTGTGATAACACATTTAGCTCTCAGTCTCCATTAATCTAAAACTTGGTGCTATGCACATGAGCCAGCTTAGACAGCAGGCCCATGCTCCTGGCTTTGCAGAGCAGTGTAACCCACCACAGCAGAGACTTTGAGCCTCTCCTAAAAGCTAAAGGTATTGCCTGAAGTTAAGTTGATATTTTGGTACACAATAGAATATACTAATGTTATCAAGAACAGTTAATTGACCCAAAAAATCCTTTCTGCATGATCAGATGTTGTGATGAATGGCAAGATTTGGGGGATATTTTTTTATACTCGATAGCAGGAAAATTGAAGAAATAAGGGGGTTCTGTCTTGTTTATTCTGATAGATGTGGAAAGCAATAGGGTTGGGAATTATTTAAATTTTTCAATAGGGTACTTCTAAAAAATGTAGGTGTTTCTGAATATGTTAAGTTGTTCACTCCTTCTTCCACAATACAAATTACTAAAATATTCAGATTTGTACCCCAAGTAATTTGTGGAAGGATGGAATCTGGAACCTTTGTTAAACATTTCTGCCTCTCATTTCAGTAAAGTGCCAGCCAAAACTGAGCAGCAATTATTTGAAGTTATGCCTAAAAAATCTTTTTGGCTCATTGGATTCCAGTGAGAAGTTTTCGCTGATAATTTAATGACATTATTTCCTTTGACACCAAGGCTTCTAAACAAGGCTGAGTAGGCAGCACCTGTACTACCAACACTAAGTACCTTATGTTCTTAACCTTCTGTTCTTCAGTCCTTCTGTGTTTCAGCAAGGAATAAAAAGTACAACTCAAAATTAATGTATCAAACAGAAACCAAAAAAGAAGAAGGCATTTCTTGTAATTTATTGCCAATCACTTTTGTCAGATACTATATTTAACATCATAATGAATTGCACACAGACATTCCCCTGTATTCAAGAGTGGACCACAGAATTTCTCAACAGAACCTTAGTCCTTTAAGATGCATTTCTCCATCTAAAACAATGCTCTGCAATCTCCCTTTCCTTCACTCACAACAGACAGCTTCAATTATAAAACCTGCTGAGATAAGGTCTCTGCTTCATGAGACTAATGAACACTTGAAATGATGCACTGAACTAATGGATATTGAATACAGAATAGCTATTTGTTGTGTGAATTTCATCACCTCTTATTCCTTGGATGTTATTTTCAAAATGCAGTAGCTCGTAATGAAACCTATTGATAACATTTTTAACTCTCTAGAAACCAGCCTGAAGTATTCATTTAAATGGAAGCTTTGTTTTATGTTTTATTTATTTTATATTTTATTATATTTGAAGAACTTACTTTAAAATGGGGATTTTCAATTCAGATTATATTCATATAAAAATCACTTGGAGAAAATAATTTTTTCTTTTTTTTGTAATTTATTGCCAAAATAAAACTCTGCAGTAGGAGGATGATACCTCAAATTAAAAAAAAAAAAAAAAGGGTGTGAATAACATTAATGGGAAATGCCCTTTTAATATTCTAATGGCAAAAATAGCAATCTGCCATTCAGCACAAAGATAATGCCAGAGGAAGTACTGGACATGTGAGCCTCCATGGATAGGAAGAATCACGTCCAGTAGCAATTTTGGAATTACATTTTAAAGCTGCAATTTCCACATTTCCTTTAAATCTGCTTGAGCAGTAAATACTGTCTCATCCAGGATAACTGCTAGATGACAGATGCAGCTATTGAACTTCTGCTTTCACCTTAGGTCAGACCACTTGGTCTCCCTGGCTGAGAACTTCAAGAGACACTGATAGAATTGGCAAATTAATTGTTTTTGCTAATACAAATGTGTGAACTGAGTAGTGACTCCTATAAACACATTTTGAAACCTCTGCCCTCAACTCTTTATCTCCTGTCGTGTTCTGTCTCTGTCTGACCACTTCATGCCAATGCTCCTGGAAATAAAAGGAGGAACTGGGTGGATCCAGGTCTTTTACCTGTGGAATTGTAAGAAAACTGCACAGAAGTAAGGTACAGTTGGTCAGCTGGAAATGTGCCAAGCCAGGGATGGCAGCTGACACACCAAAACAGATCACAGTGTGCTGTTATCTTTGATTTAAAGTTTTGCCCCCTTCCAGCAGCAATCACAGAATATGAAAGCAAAAACCTCTGAAATTGTGAAATGTTTTGAAAATATTTCGTACCTTTTTTTTAAAGTTCTAATTTCCAACCTGTTTTCTGAAATGGCAAAGCTGGAATTTTTTCTTGAAAAAAAAAATCAGCTGGAAGTTCATTTCAAGTCAATTTAATCCTTTACAGCTGGCCAACAACAGAGTCACCCTCAGCACCTGGTGTCTCTACTGCTACTACAAATACACGAAGCAAGAGGTCTGGAGGACTTAACTTGCAGCTGGAACTAATGAATTTATAAATTTCAAATGTCAGCTTTTGATAACCCCCTAAAAAGGATGTGAATGTCCTGGGTAATTCTCTCCGAAAGAGGAAGAAAAATATCGGGGCTTTTTTTCCGAGTTACCTTGGAAGCTGGCAGAACTCAAGTCACCTGTGAGGAACTCTAATTTTTATGTTTGTTTTCAGTGATTTTTTTAAAATCACTGACAGTTGTAATAACGTTGAAATAAACAACTGTTGCCAAGTACAAACTCTTGGTACAGACCGTACAAAATTGCTTTCTATTTACAGAACTCTGCTACAGTGCAGAAACAGAACCTGACACAGCTGCCTGGCAAATCTTTGCACTAGAAATGGTCCTCAAAAATGTTCCACAGGAAACACTTGAGCCTTGTGCATCCTTCTGCCTCCAGCTGAACATCTTTGTACCCGGAGGTATGCTCTGATTCCTCAGTCACCAGGTGCAGGGGTGCTCAGGCATCGCTGCGTTATAGAGTCATGCAGAAGCTCCAAAAACATTCACTTCAGCAGCATCAGACAATACTGAAACATCCTCCATAAGTGGAAGACAAACACTGATAGGGCTGGAAATGACACCTGCATCCCTCAAATTTAAGCGACATTTAAAAATGGATCTGCCCATGAATGAATTAAAAATCAAAAGTATTTCATCATATGCATTTTTGGGTATTCTTTTTCTGTGTATAGGCAGAAAACCTTTGAAGCAATGGGTATGAGGACAATTTATGATGTAAGAAATCACAGAAATGGTGTGGAGAGAGGCTACCAAAATCTCAAGAGAAGCAGGAGACTGAGCTAACTGTGATGATCAATCGAGCTAGAACTATTTTATCCATGCCTGGGCAAATAAAATTAATCTGGATGCTTCGTTAGTTACCTTCTATAGCTCCCAGTGGGATTATGAGGAAATGGCTGGAATCAGGAACACACCTGAAAGAGGTCCCAGAAACAGACTGGCTGTGAAGCAAAAGATTCTCGTTTTCTCAAGCACAGAGAAAATGTTCTTGGGTCACCTCCAAACATTAAGTGATGCTGATCTCTCTCTGATGTCTCCACTGTGAGGGTGGAACATCCCAAGCAGGTAAACCACCCTCATTTGACCTACCTGCACTGCAGATGGGGCACAGACTGGCTAAAATCTGCTCCAGTGGAACAGTTCAGTGGTGAAATCAGTCATCACTCCAGTATGATTCCTTCCAGTGCAGGAGGGGGATCCCCACGGGTTTTATTGGCTGCTCGTGCACCTCAAACAGCACCATCAGGGGAAAAATGGAGGCTGACCAAATACCTTGGCCAAAAAAAAACTCACCAAAACAAAGCTGGTTTGGGGGTGTTTGTCATTGTAGTTCTGACAGGATTGTGTAACTGAAATAGGGATGGCTCACACATGCTCGTCAAGCCAATTTATTGCCACACTGAATCTCACATTGTGTCTGGGAGAGACACATATATCTCCTTACCATAGGAACACGTTTGTACATAAATTTGTTTCGGCATGACTGCAAACCTGGGAAACTCTGATGAATCCAGGTGATGCCCTAGAACTGCTATGCAATTTTTTACTGATGTTGTAGGGCAGCAAAGGAGATTTATACATCTCTATCATTAGTAGGCATATCCCCAAATGCTAAGTCAGAGCCTTTAAACACATGTTTATTTCAATATTTTCTGAAGTCTCTTTTTAACAGTTAGGATTTCTCAGCTGATACTCTTCCTGGCTATTTGAAATTAAATAAATCTAACAAGCTGAGCAAATATCTGAGGTCTGCCTGCACTTTCTCTGGAAAAGGATTTTTCATTCTGTATATCACTCACAAATCACTGCGGAGCTCACACAAAGTCAAAACCTGGGCTTATCACAGTGAAGGTGAAGCAGATTTGGTTTTGATTAGAAGCTAGATATAGACCCACCTTCAGTGCCCTGGGTTAATAACAGCAAAGTCACACATTCAAACGTAAGGAGATTATGGAGCACCTTCAACTTCTACTTAGATCCAAAATAATTCAAAGGTATAAATCAAATTGAATGACAGAGGGAAAATTAAGAAAGAAGTGCATAGTACCAGGAAACATTCCCTGATTTAAATTATCTAACATCTGTACAATGGGCTACATGCTCAGAAACCCAAATACCTTGGATATTAAACACGGAAAGGACAAAAAAGTGAACATTTCTCAGTATTTATTTCTATGATTGCACTGAATTGCTGCCAGTGGATGTTGCTTCCCTGTGTGCATCCATGAGTAGTGGGTCACCATTGTTTATCTCAGTATTTTACCCAGGACTCCCAAGCTTTACCAGTACTTATTCTCCAAGATTATTGGTACAAGAGAAGAGAAAACAGTTTTTCAAAAGAGTTTTATTAAAGTGATCTTCATGGTGTCTCAGGTGCATCTATAAACTGTTCAAAATTTTCCAATCATTTTCATATACACGTAAGTTTTAACTTTCGTTCTTCTAATAGCACAGATCTCTAAATCTACTTATTCAGCTTCTACAACTCAGCACGATTCCATGGAGAAATAGCTTAGAAGGACTAGAACTATTTTTCTTTAAAAAAAAGAAATTGTTTAATTGCAAGACAATCTAGTTCATAAACTAAGGAAAAACAGATTGAGGAAATGTAAGAAAATAGTAATTAAAAAAAAAAATCAGAGCAAAAGAACAGAATTTTGAGGAAGTATTTCCATTCATTTCCAAACCAGCAGCTCAGTATATTGAAAAATATGTGTTTTGGTCTGTGGCAAAGAGCCAGAAATTATGGTCATGGGGTATTTCTGATCCACAGTGGTAATAGAATATTTTCCACCAAAATCAGAGGATTAACACAGCCACAAGCCACTGACAAAACAAAGGGGAAAGAAATACAAAATAGCATATGAGAAATCAGATAAATAAAAGTCTTCCAAATTGTTCTCAATTCTGTTTATGTAGACATCTCTACAGTCGTAATAAATGAATTATTTCAGAGAAACATACACATTTACTGCACTGTATCTTAGTCACCAGCATCAGAACTTATGAGCAGGCTGTCTTATACATATAAGGAATGTGGTTTTCACTCACCAATAAAGGCAAAATCCATAACTGAGCTGTGCTGCTGCAATGCAGTATCCATCTTCTCAAGTGAAGTATCTAAAACCTGCATTTTTAAATCAAAGAATGAAACTATAGATTATAAAGAAAGTGTTGCACCCTCACTGCAATAAAGCCATTTTTATTAGGAATGCATTATTCATAATGAATGATAGGGTTGACAAGTGGCATTACAAAAAAAAAAAATAACAACCAAAAGCAAGTGTTTGTATTTGCTTATAACCATATCTTATGCAGAAATTTACTGAATTTAAAAAGGAGAAAGTTGTATGAAAATATAAACAAACAAATTGGAAGTAATTATTGACCTGGAAAAAAAGGTTTTCTTAAAGCAGTTAAAGAAAAACTGCATCTCTTTAAATGAGCAACTCAGTAGGGTGGAGCCATCAACAAGTTTCATCCATTTTCTGAAAGCTACACGGGTAGGATTCATAAACTTTAAAAAACCAACAAAGAGCTCCCCAACATCCCACAGGAGGTGGAAAACCTTAGCTCCTTTTGTGCTCAGAATTTTCTCTCTATGACCAAGACTGCAGAGGCCACAGCGAGAGCCATTGTCGCCTTCCCCGAGCTCGTTCACACGCCACACTCAGCCCTCTCCCCATCCATCCTTCCCTCTGTCACATTAAACATTTAGGTTGCAATTATGAGAAACTGCTCCCTGGGACAGGGATGGGGAGAAATAATGAATTGTAGCTCGGAGGGATGGCCTGAAGTGTGATGACAGAGGACATTCCCTCTCAACCACGATATGAAACTTTTATAGGGAGGGAAGATGTAACGGCACAAATATCCGGATGTAGATCAATATTAAAGAGAATAAATTTCAGCTGAATTGTGGCTTTAGCTATATTGGGGCATTTAAAGACATCATGTATATTTAATGGACAGCAAGCAGGAGTCATAGAGTCCTTAAAGGAAGGCAGTTTGATTTGGGCATCAATTTACCGTGGGAACTCTGCCATCCCTTGAAATGGCTCAGTGTGCCTCCCCATCTATTTCATGGACAAGTTTAATTCTGGCAGCATAAGAAGGATGGATGTCATCATGACCACACTTCCCTTGAGATACGCCTGCAAAGGAAAAAATTAGTGGGTTATAAATATACTTGACAAAACATTTTTATTTGCGTCACTTAGCACCTACTCCAAAATAACTGGGTTTAAGGAGATTTTAATAGGACTATACTAATGCCAAGGTTGCACATTTTGGTTCTAGGAACACTGAGAAGACGCATAATTTTTATCCTACATGATTTAATATTATTTTACTCTTTAAAAAAATTCAAATGGATCTCATCAAAAATTCACAGAGAAAAGTTTTCCAGTATATCCCATTATTTTTTATTCTCTGTTCACTGTGTGCTTTGTTTAATATAAATACTTCCATTTGTTCGAGGTCCAGAAATGCTACTCAAAAGGAGCATTTCAAATTATTTGGCCCTGCTTTCTTTTTCTACACCCATTAAATGCAGTATCTGTTAAAGTTAATTCACTGGTTTTTTGATCTTAATTGATTTTCTTTTTCATTTTTTGCTCTAATTTTTCACAACCTCCTCAACAGAGGAGCCTAAAAACATCAATATTCCACGTTTTAATCACTAACATTCCTGAACTGTTAGTATGCAGAGAAGTCAAAATGGAAAAGAAGAAAAAAGGGAACTCTCCCAGATACCCAGTTTACTGTCTTCCTAAATGCAGAAGAAAATAGGAGAAAATGAAAGATGAGTTGCTCTGAGGAAAGAAATCAAAATTCTTGGATAGTATAATTTTTGTTTAACTAATCACTCCAATCCAAAATTTATCTCAAAAATGCTTTTCCATTTATGGTTTGTTTTATTATCTTATTGTGAATTTTCTGCTAGATACAAAAGAAATTTCCAATGTTCTTCTGAAGTAACAAACACACAGAGGTGCTGACTTGAACAGCAGTGATATTTTTATGGAGGGGAGACCAGGGACTTTCTGGCAGATGGAGGTTCCGAGATCGCTGCAATAATTTTGCTACATCCCCTTCTCTGAAAACAGTACATATGTCTGGCCTCCATAAAAGTGCTCAGAGGGTAATAAGAAGCTGTTTAAATGTACCAATAGAGGAATCAATATGCAGAGGACATTGTCAGCAGGACAGATCTGTTTGGGTCTCCTAGAGAGATTGAAATATACCTACGCTTCATCATCACCCATCCACTGCATTCTCTAAGGCAGAAATTAGGAAGGCTTCCAAAAGGAATTTTCATTCTGTGGAAGAAGTTTGAGGGTCTGGTGACAGCACAATCAAGGACCAAAGTTAAGAATCATTAGCACTGTCTTAAAAATCTGAGTGAAAACACAAGTTCAGAATGTTAAAGAGGCCTAATCATTAATTTCTTGAACTAAAAATAATATCTGACCCTAAAAATATTCCTAAGAGATGAAATTAGAGTCGATTACTTTCTAACAAATCGCTAGTGGACGAGTCTTTTCAAGCCATTTATATATATGTCTCCTCAAGTGAATAATCAAATTTACAAATATGCAAGCAAATCTTCATAAATATGCAAAAACAAGTCCTTGTACAGCATCAAAGTCCCACTTTGATAGTTATTAAATCATCACCCAAAAAAGAATGCTAGCAGAATACTGAAGTGGCAAAGGTCTGTCATGTAAAAGCTATCAAGACCCAGCATAAAACCTGTGTTTAGGTACTGTAATATTGTAATGGTCATGGTTACCCACTGAATCACTGGCTAATTCCATTTACAGATTAATTGTTCTCATTAAGCAAGAAGCCATTAAGTATCTTCAGTATATTTTCAGCAGCAAACAGCTCTGTAATGCACTTACTAAACACTGTTCAAACTTTGATGATAGAATTATTCATTTGCTCACGGGATTTTCAAAGATAATTTTCACAAATCCTAACGCAGTTTCACAGCTACCAGGAGGTAAGGGGATGGTAGAGCCATTTTGCAAATGGGGAGCTGGAACCTGCAGAAGTTATGATCAAAAGTGCATTTTAATTTGTGGAAGTCAAAGGCCTTCCATTAGATTTTTCAGAGCAATTCCTATAATGTAAAACTACATTGAACATTTCCAATGCTTCTGTTACTCCTAGAAACGTTTAGAAATCAGATAACTAAACCACAAAGAACACAATTAGAAAGTTCTAATCACTCAAAGTTGTCATTTTTTTTTGTTAACAGCACTTTGTGAGCTATCAAAAATAACCCACAGAATGGATTTTTGATGGTTTTTGGTTTGGTTTGGTTTTATGTTTTGGTTTATGGTTTTTTTTTTTGGTTGGCTTAATTTTGTAAGGTTTGACAGGCATCTGCTTTAAGCTAGAACTTGTCCCAAGTCACCCACTTCACGTGAATGTCCTGGTGTCCCTGGGATGTCACAGCCCCAGTACCAGGAACGTGGACAGGAGATTCTCCTCTCCTTCAGTTCCCACCATCTGGGGCTGATTGAGGGAAAGCCCTGCTCAGGTTCTGCAGTTCCAGCCTCCAACATGTCCAGTACAGATGAAAATCCTTAGAAGATTTAAGCTGCTAACCCAACACACCTTTACTGCCCATGTGCAAAGTGCAATTTTTTGAAACCTTACAAGTTGGTTAAATTTGGGGTATTTTCAGCAAATGTCACATTCCTGATTCCCTGCCAAATTTCAAACCCTGGTCCAAATTATTAACATACCAAATTTATCCTCAAATCAAATACCACTGATTTTTTGAACAGCATTGTTCTCAAAAATAGTCATTTTACCCACAAATTTCTATGTTATTTCTAAGAAAACACCTTGGGAAAGGGGATAAAAGTATCTGCCCAAGAAATTACTGTCTGATAAGGCTACAAGCACACCACTATCTTGCCCATAAGTATCAGCAGCCATTACAACCATAATATAGAGATGAAATACGTAGGGAAAGACTCAAACGGGGTCTTGAGCGAGCAATCCAAATGAGCCAAGGCAGCATTGCAGGGATTGTGATGTTGTTATTATAGAGCCACTGTGGGTTGTTCATCTGTTTCCACTTTGTTCTGATGAAGCTAATTTTATAGGCTTTTGGTCCAATTTCCTCCTTTTCAGGCTCTCTAATTAGGTACAAAAGAATTCCAGCTTTATGACAGGGCTTAAATTGGTTCATTCGTTTTTGTACGTCGGTAGTAAATCTGCTCATACGTCACCCTTCCGAGGGGGAAGAGAAACTCTGAGGCTGGTTCCAAGTTTACTCCCCTTCACGTCCGAGGAAGCTTCAAAGAACTTTTCCAACCAAACACAACTAGAGACAAAATATTAGTTGATCTGCAAGTACCAATATTAAATACTTTTGTTATTGAAGTTATGGGTCTATTTTTTTTTCAGTTCTGGATTTAATGCACTCTCCAGCCAAGTGATGGAGTTGAGCCCTAAATGTCACAGCAGGCACAGCACAATGACACCAAGACAGATGAGGAGGTGGCAGAGCACCTTTTGGTCTTGCTTCTTCTTTTCCCAACATACTCACACCCACCAGTGGTGGTTAAAAGCATTGCCTTAATCCTAACTTTATGTTCTTTAGCTTAAAGCACCTCTAGCATGCCTCAAAAAAAAAATATTTCAAAAAATGACTGCCATATAAATATAAAACTCCTTCTTTCTTAGCAGTTCCTAACTGGCAGATGCTAACTCCTCATCCTGCTTATGCATGATATACTGAAGTTGAAAATTTGTCTTTGTGTTTATTATCACCACAGTCACATCCTATTTGATTTTAGAAGTAAACAATGTGAGTGTATCATTTCACGCATCAAAAATAAAGTCGATAGGCATTTTTATTTTGAAAACAACATCAATTAAAACTGTTAACTACAGCTCAACAAAATAATAAAATTATTGGGAAATTCTGAGATTTCTATTTAAACATAATTTTACATTTTCTAATTGAGACCCTCTTATATAAATTTCTTCCCTCCCATCTCTTGAAAAATTAGGACACAGAGTTATTTTAGGAAACTCCAGAATACATGACTGCTAGGTCTGCATGCAGTGCCAGTGCTCTTGCAAATCAATATAAATGCAGGATGAAGCATGCTACACAGCCAATGATCCAAAAAGCATGTTTTCAAACACCATAAATATTAACTTTGAAATTTATCTTAGAGTTATCTAACAATAACAGGTCTGAATTGTTCTACACTGCCATAAAATTGCACTTTCTGAAGGCTCTCCTTTCCCCACATAGCTTCTGATGACTGTGATGGCGTTTGGAGATCACCACCTGTCACTGTCATATGGTGATGTGCTGCTAATAATAAACATTATGCCTTCTGCACTGTTTGTTGAACTTGGTTATGTTCTATTACTTCCTGTTCTGGAACATTAAATGCAGCATCTTTAAAAAAACCTTATTAATGTTTTAGTTGGAAGATTGTTATTATTTTAATTGCAATCTGATGTTTCGTCTTCTCAGGAGAAATGTAGACTTCACAAAGAAAAGGTCTTGAAACAATGGTGAAGAATCACCTGTGTTAAGTGAGGATAGAATCAGGGGAACAGCAAATTCTGTCTGCTCTTGCACACTCCTCAACTCTAGTTCCATATAGCAACTTAAATATGAAATATAACTGTGTCAATCCACACAGAGCTGTAAAAGACAATCTCCCCAGGGAAACAGAATTACCTAGGAGAGTGGACACTTAAATACAGAATTGATCACAAATAGCGTAAAAATAGCAATCCGGTATGTTTAAGAATCCATTCTTACTTTTAAAAATCAAATTTAGGAATGCAACCAATTCAACATTAAGCTGAAGTTTAGCAGAGATGTCCAAGAGATGAAATAGCATAAGATGTCAACCCTTTTCTGTTGTCAATTGACAAGCTGATAAAAATGAAACTCCACTCTTTAAGCTGTTGAAATACTCTAAATCACATTTCAGGGGGTGTTGCACACTTCCAACAGTTTCCAGTTCCTTTTTATTACCAAATCTATTAAAATAAAAATAGGCCTTAAAATGCTGCATTTAAGGGGAATTACATGTCTAAACTTTCTAAATTGCTTTTGTAACAGTTTAAAGATCATTGCTTCTTTTCTGGTCATTTTGATCGTGATAAGAAATGTTCGCTTTTTCTTTTGCAGGTGCCTTTCATTCACTTAAAACTTCACTGAAGCTTCCTCTGAGAATTCTCTGTCAGTTCCCACCCTTAATGTGGTGTTAAAAGCATCCAGAAGCTCCCCTGGCTTAGATCTGTCTGAAGTTCTCAGCCTCAGCTCACTCTGTGATCACTTTAGGAGGGAGAGACCCAAATTCAATATAGCTCAGAGGTCTGAATCTAAAAATCAACACGCACAGCAAGACACACAACACAGACTCAAAAGCAGAATAGCCAGGTTTGGTTAGAAAGAAACCCTGGAGAAGTAATTTTGAAGGAAGAGTTCAAAGGGTGCCCAGAAGTTCAGAGCTAAAGTGCAGCGAGACAGAAGCAGCAGGGACTAACTCAGGTGTGGCAATTTTTAAGACAACACCATAATTCCGTGTCTGTCTTATCCAATGGTTCAAGCAATAAAATATCTTGCAGTAATTTATGCAGTGAAGGAATTTTCTACTGTCGCACCCAATCTGCTCTGCTGAACCACACATCTCTTTGAAACCTCCAGGCTCTTTTGGAAAACTCCTAAATAGGAAAAAACATATTATTTCCCTTAATTTGGGGAACATTGTCATCACATTATATCCATTCAAAAGTCTTTGTTTCACTTTTGACCCAGTCCAAGAAAACCTTTTTCAATCCAATTTACAGCTCTGCAATTTTGCTGCCTGTAATGAACAAATAGATTGAAAAGGAGAATTTGCCAAGATATGGCAGTCCCAAAAACAAAATAACTAATATGATACGGGAAGAAATCATCAGTGTGATGGAAAAGAGTGACTGGGAAATCTTGTTTCTAGACTCAATGACAAACACATAGCTGTTCCAGGTAACTGATCCATTATTCGACCACAAAGCTAAAAGAAAATGCTTAGCCTGTTGCTACAGAGGTTCTGAAAAGTCCTGCCAGAGCAAGGAACACAGAGGACAAAATTTGGGAAGAAGATCCTAAATGGATCTAAACCATTCCCATTTCATGCCCAGAGGCAAGCATGCACAGGTCTCTGTAAGAGAGATTCCTGCAATCAAAGACAGAAGTCTGGAACCATTAAATTACAGCCCAGCATCCTTTGGGAAATGCAAGACATCCCTAGAACCACTTTCTTTTCAAAAGATATTCTACATTCTATATTTATAGAGATATTTCTGTGTCTGTAGGAGTCTTCAGAACACTTTGTATACAAATCAAATTTTCATTCACATGTGTAATTAAGAATTAGTAGACCTAAGTCCTAATGATACATGTCATTCTGAGCAAGTGTTTTGAAAATGTCAAAGGATACACATGCTAAATTATAACTGTGGGAAATTATTTTAAAAAAAAAGAAAAAAGAAAAAATAGAACAATTTCCATATATTTGCTCAGAAGAAATGTCTTGCATCTTTAATATACATTGCTGATGAATCCCTCTGGGTTTGGAAACACTCTCCACATCTGCATTCCACTGTCATCCTTTGTGCTCCAGCATTTTTACAAATTACACCTGTAGCTAATTGTATGGTTGACACATCATGAAAAATCTCTGCATTTATATTTTCTCATTGCTATTTTGATGGTTACTATTAAGTTGTTCAAGGCTGTGCTCTGAGCGACTCACTCCTTGCTCCCTAGAAATAAATACAATTAATTACATTCTCCAACCGTCATGAAATCGTATTTCAATTTATGTTTCTGTTTTGTAAAACACAAATCTAAGTCACATCAGCTTTGGATCGCAATCCATATAAGCAGAGCAGCCCTGCTGCAATGCCAGGACTTTGACACACACAAGAAACTGCGTCCCATGTTTAATTTTTGGGTCAGTGGATGACCTTTCTAAGCCCGCTTTACCACGCATCCTTCTTATCACAGACCCTTATCAAGCTGTGTGGCTCAAAGCTGCACACTGCCCAGATCAGATGGGTGCTACTTTTCAATGAGTTCATTTTCTGTGCCAGAACCAGCTTTATTTATATCATTTGGCACGCGATTGAGATAGATATTCACAGACCAATGCTTAAATTTCACAGCTGTGGGAGTATTGTGGTTTAGGACCGACAAAATTAAAGAGTTTTATATTGTTTGCCTGTTTGTTTAACGCATGAGTTCCAAAATACAAGGCATTTCTAGTGTCTAATTTAATGTATCACCTATAGCAAGACATTAACAGAGGTACTATCAGCACTGCACAGTCTATAGTTCTGACTTATTTGTGCAGAAAAAGTTGTAGTGATGGAATATCAACAAGACATTCTCAAATAGCTTATTCAGTGGTGATAGACTTCTCTGAAAGAACTTCTCCATCGAATTAATAATTCATCACATATTAAGAATATCAAACAGTTGGATTAATATGTGTTATCATTACTACAGGCTAAAATTTCGAATCCAAAAATTAAAAAAAAAAAAGAAAAATAATTTATATTGCTGTTACCTTGCACTATGAGATTCATCTAGCCAAATGTGGATATCTAAAATGTAAAAAAAAAAAAAATCTACTTTTTTTTTTAAAAAGCCTCCATCTCAGCTTTTCAAGTTCCATTAATAGGCAGCAGAAAAAAAGGAACACTTAAATTTAACATATCTTAAGAACGTTTTTTTTTCTTTTCTTTATCTTTGAAAGGGAGCTCGAGGCGATGTCTCAGACACAGCTACCAGACACAGACATCGTAGACATCAAAAGGGAGGTGAGAGAAAATACAGTCGGAGATCCTGTTCCAGAATTTGTCTTGGCAAGGTGAACAGGACTCTTACATCATACAAGCCTTCAAAAAGAACAGTTAGGTATCCACATGATGTTACAGAACCGAAATATCACATGGACTAGGTCTGGCAAGAGATGCCTTGCTGTGAGCTCCCACTGCTGTGGGGTAAGTGGACCTCCAGTGTGGGCAAAACAGGCAAGATATGACTGAACTTTATGGATTTTTCCCTCTAAAATAATAAACATGCTGAAAAATGAGATGTCACCTTCTGAATCTGACATGCTCGTGCTGCACCAACACGAGTGAGAAACATCCATCTACAGAACATCCCTTCCTTCAGAGTTCCTGCGCTTGATCCACTTCGGGGCTTCTGCAAATCTGTGCCTCCTCATGGCACAGCCATGCTGTGTTCCCGGGAACTTCTGGGGCTGTCTATAACTGGGACATACATAAAACATAAACCCAGGAGCCACTGGAGCTGTCAGACAGAACAGCAATCTGGCTGCCACTGCTGGAGCTCTTTGTCCCATCCCTTCACAGACTCCGTCATCAGCAAGGTTTAGCCCTTTAGAGCCGCCTCTGAGCCTCATCCACGGCATTACCCAGGAAATGTCCCTGTTCTCTGCACACAGAGATCGAGCACTATCAGCCATCCCTTCCAAACCTCAGTTTGAGCTTCATCCATGGCATTACCCAGGAAATGTCCCTGTTCTCTGCACACAGAGATCGAGCACTATCAGCCATCCCTTCCAAACCTCAGTCTGAGCCCCATCCACGGCGTTACCCAGGAAATGTCCCTGTTCTCTGCACACAGAGGTCGAGCACTATCAGCCATCCCTTCCAAACCTCAGTCTGAGCCCCATCCACGGCGTTACCCAGGAAATGTCCCTGTTCTCTACACACAGAGATTGAGCACTATCAGCCATCCCTTCCAAACCTCAGTCTGAGCCCCATCCATGGTGTTACCCAGGAAATGTCCCTGTTCTCTGCACACAAAGGTCGAGCACTATCAGCCACCCCTTCCAAGCCTCAGTTTGAGCTGCACTCGATCTTTTTAGTTGGTGTTGTCCAACAGCACATCACACAGAGCTGTTTGTACAAAGGAAATAATTGCTGTTTGGTCTTGTGTTCATTTGCTCTCTGTACTTACTCCAGTGTTTGTAAGAGGAACAAAAGAGCCAGTTAAGAGAGAGAGAGTGAGAATATACATTTCCTTGAAGAGGCATGAGAAACAGTATCATGCTGGCCTGCTTCCAGATATCCTGAAACCACTGTGGAAAGTAAAACACAATGATTATCTTTCAAATCTCCTTTTTTTCCCACTTTCACTCTGTTAATTTCCATCACCTTTTAAGTAATAATATAGGAGTGTTTTACCTGTGCCTATCACAAACCTGAGTTAAACACGTTCTTGGCACTGCAGTGAAAAGGGGCAGTGCCTTCTCCATGAGTGTGTGCCTTCCTGAACATCATATTTCACATTTATATTCGGCCTGGAAGTTGTCAGATATATTATGTCATGTCCAGAAAGTACTTTATAAACACCATCGTATTTTAGCAAGAGCAATTTCTTCCTGTGTGTCTGCATAAGGTGATACACGTCAGCAAATAAAATTTCTGATTGAAAGATTACTTCCATATCTGCTTTGTTTTCCTTATGATATTAGTTCTTGAAATATTGAATTTTTTGCTTCACGTCTCTACACTACAAGTCTACTGATAGCACAGAGCAAATTTGACTCAAACATTTTACTCCTATCTTGAAATTAACTTTCTCAAGGCAATTTCAGCCTTTTTAAATTTAAATACATCTCTGCAATTTTGCTCTTCGTCTGGATAAGTTGAAAGGAGGATTTTTGTATCATTGCTGATTTGAAGCCTTTAACACCAATTGTCATAAATCCATGTCATAAAGGCAGCAGAAGTGTAACTTCTGTTTCAAGATGTCAGTCAAAACATTTCCCCCCAGCTCTGATTCATACAGGTAGCATTAAAACACAGCATGTTTTCCCCAGTCAAGATTTAAGACATAGAATTTTCACTAGGATAGCTCCATACCCACTGCTTGGTATAAATTCACTTTAATGTTGAACCATATTTGTGACAGGCACAGTTTTAGGATTTTTTTTTAAGGAACTTGGCTTAAGCTCTCGGCTAACAGAAGGATTGGAAAACTTGTCACTTTTATAATTTAAATAATTTTTTTTTTTACTGATATACCAAAACTTTTCAGCTTTTTATTTCTTACATGGAAATTACTGAGTGGTGTTTTCTATTTTATTTCATTTGAATAAAGGACATCCAAATTAGTACAAGCCACTGCTGGAGGAGCAGTTATTTTAACAATAGCTAGAAATAAAGTTGACAAACAGGCTGTCCCTTGAGGTTCTTCCTTCCTGTGGCTTTGCAAGTGAGACATGAGGCTTGCTCTGAATCCTCCTTCACTTGGAGAATCCCTTTAAAGGATTTCCAAAGTACTCAATTTTCTGCATAGATCAGAAAATGAAATCTCAAATTTTATTCAGAATCTATGGAGAGTGAATATTGCATTTAACTCGCTTATAGTGCAATGAATCAATTTATTTTTTAAAGAAAAATCTGGGATTCTATTTCTTTTTTTCTCTCAACCTTTGAATTTAAGAAAAACACAGCAATAAAATTTACAATAAAATTTGTCAAAAACACATCTGAAATCCTAATTTCTCACTTTTAAAAGGATGTGGCTGTAAGAAATCCATCTGTAGCACTCAGCTCATTAAGGCTTTGCATTCCAATTTACCAGGAACTACCTGAAACAGGGACAGTTTTAGACTGAACATGAACATTTCCAGCTATTTTGGCACGTGTTGATTTTTAAAATAATCACTGACTTTTTATTTCCTTAAAATCCATTGGTGAAGACAACATAATTTCATATCAGTTGTCAAAAATTCTTTCATGCAGGAAGTAAAGTAGTATGACTGCTAATGGTCCAAAGTTAAATAACACAATGTCCATGTTTTATGCTGATTTAATGCCAGAAGTTGCAGTTAAAATTGATCCATGGCCTGACAACAGTTCCAAAAATCACAGCTCAAGCTGGGAGTATAAATGCTACTCTGAGACCCTAATTGTGTGGGTAGGAGGTACAAACCTGGCTCTCTTATATCAGGCAACTTTCCCAATGTCAGATATGATGATATTATATCTCTGTTCTCTTTTTTGTAAACGGTAATTACCTCATGATATATTCTGCTAATTAAAAAAAAAAAAGATTTTTCAGTTTTATCTTTCCCTGGTTTTGTGGGAAACCTAGCCAGTTTCAAAGGGATAAGTTTCAGTTGCCTCAAAACTTCATTTCTCATGGACTAATGATTTCTCAGAATGTTATTTTACGTTGTCAAATATTGTTTGTGCACCAATTCCGTGCTGCTAAAAATTAGCAGTCTGCAGCATGTCAGAATATGTGCATTGGACTGTCAGCTTCAATCATTAACTGATAATTAGACTCATTTCACAGGGGCAAGAGAGATACCAGAACTGCACTGTGAGCTGGGAGGGAGCAGAATGAAGGGAAGATGATAGAATTAATATCTGTTTGTACAGATCTTTCTCCAAAGACAACAAGAGTTCTTTCTTTCCTTACAGCACACATGTACCCAAGTGAATCACTCAAACATATGAGTACGGTGATTCCTCAGTGTTTTAACTAATTTATGCACAAACTGCACAACTGGTTTAACTCATTTATGCACACACCAAAAAAAAAAAAAAAAAAAAAAAAAAGCCAGTGGAAAATAAGGAAAATACTTAAAACCAAACATGCTCAAGTGCTTGAGATAGCAGTTGCAGACGCTGCTGAGCACACTGTGCTGCTAACAGCTTGTATGCATATGGAAATCCATGGAAGACACCATGTCATTGCACTGTTAGTAATTGAAGGAGGCTCAAAAAGGGATTAGATCAGTTTATGGAGAAGAGATCTCATCCCCCAGTGGCTATTAAGCACGAGGATTCAGATGAGCCACTAAACTGATATATTATTCAGAGGAAAGCACAGCACTTGACATTTTCTGTCTTTCTTACACTCCTTATCTCCTTTATTTGGTAACAGTGTGACATAGGACACCCCAAGGGTCCTTTGGGGTCAATCCTTCAGATTTAGACCTGTTCCAAAGGACATGATTCATCTACAACTGCCAGCTCAAAAGTGTATCTTCATAACGGAATACATTGCATTGGGCTTTATCTTCATTTTCCATATCAGCTCCGTAAGTAAACAGTTAATTACTGTCATGAGTACAACTTCTCAAAAGCATTTAGGAGCTGGCCTGCATAGATAGTCTTTTAAAAGGACTGAATTCATCCAAATCTGGATTATCTATTGAACTTTAGTTGATGTTTGTATTTGTCCAGGGGCAGAGGGGTTTGATGGAGTGGCTTTGGTGAGTACCTGGCAGCCAGCCTGGGTCAAACCACACAAGCTCAGCCTCCAACAGCAACAGCAACAAACCATGCAGTGTACATTAATAATTGTAATTTATGCACCAGATTTAGTACGAAAATGCCACATTTTTCATTCCCAAACACCTCTGAGTTAAGCAAGAAAATTGAATTCCTGTTTCTATAATGCTACTTCCATTACAGCTGATTTCTGTGAATGAGTTGCATCCTGCAGCAGTGTGTTCTTACTGATGATTTCTGTGTAGATATCTAGATAACAGGTAATACTTAGATAATAGAGCTATAATACTTTCATAATAGATAATTTCTTAGATGATACTTAGCAAGACCATTCACATTTGCACCCAAATGACTGGTCCTCTGCAACAATCTGTTTAGAAATTGTGATGTGATTCATCATTTTGCAACCTGACTCACAGTGCAGGATTTTTCTGCAGATTCAAAAGCCTTTGTTTAGCCAGGATATTTCTTAGCCCTTGATACTATGTGCAAATCAGCATCCATTTTACAACCTCTCTGCTAATTGTTATTTGCAAAAGGATTAGCACTCAGTGTCAGCAGTCGCTTTAGTTGTTATATGAATATTCATTAGGATTTCAAACATAACCCCCTCACTATTTGCAGATTAATCTCTTTATTTTGTGGTGTTCCTGCTTTACCCATCTGTGCAAGGAGCTGCCATTACCACAAGCACATATCCAGGTTTTAATCAGAAGATCTGTTTTGTTGCTACCCCTTCTTGATGTTCTGCAGGTGCCAATACAAATTACAGCCCTCACAGCATCTCACAGGTTTTACCCAGACACACAAAATTACTTCTGGTGATCTCAGTAACGCAGAAACAACTTTACAGCAATGGGAAAAGAAGTGTTTGCATGGAGTTTTGATGCAAATATCAAAGCTATAAAAGAGATCAGCCTGTTTGAAGCACGGGTGCCAAAACCACCCCTGCCAGGAGGTACCAGGCTGTCGTGTTGGACATGAACAGAACCTTTTCCAGGGGTGATCAGGACTTCAGATCCTATGGTGATTTCACAAGACACAAAAACCTGTATAAATCTGGAATTTTTCCAACACTGTCCTACAGCAGAAGAAGTGTATTTACATACATGTGTGTTTTACTGCCACTTGAAGAGCAATAGAGACCCAAATCTAGAGTATTTCATGATATTGGGATCCTCTGGCACATGCATTAGTAACAGAATCTTCAAATTTCAATTTTTATCTCAATTCACTATTAATTTCCAAGTATTGTTTCACAGAACAAGTTCATCTTTTAATAAATGTCTATTTTCTAAGATTCAGGCCTATGCTTCTGGGCCATTCCCTTATTTTTTTCCTGTTAATAAACTTCGCTATTGACAATGGTTGCTCTTCCAGTACCTATTTTACTGTTTCTTAATTATCTGGGGGTTTTCTACAGATATTCTTATAATTTTTTTTAGTGTTTTCCTCCTATGTCTGTTTCAAAAAGCTCACCGAAAGCCTGATTTTTTGATACAAATATTTATGATCATCATTTTATGCTGTTACCATTCTTATCACGAATAAACAACAAATAATGCAATTAGGGAAAGATGAGCACATCTAATAACAGAGAAGCTTGATATGGTAAAAATGTTACTGACATAGAAATCAACAGATTTTTAGTATATGCTGCTCCACATCGACGGAGAAGCCAACTCTTCAAGAATAAATCTATCCAAACCTCTCTAGGTCAAAACCATGCATCTGACTCCTGTAATTCATAGGTGCACAAAGCTTTAATTCTACTCAGCCACCAAATACCACAAAGCCACAGCAAATAATTATTTTTAAAATATTTTTATGGCAAACAGCTATTTTTTTTACACAGTAGAATCCTGCCATATCATTTTGGTGTGATTTTAGATTGCAAAAAGGAGTCCTAGCTGATGCCACTGCGTGCAAAAAAATGTAATGAACGTTCTCAAAAGTTCTGAAGTTGCTTTCAAAGCTACAACAGTAACAGTGCCAATACCTAAACTCACATGCCACTCCTTGAAATAGTTTTGATGAGTTGCTTCCTGTGTCTTTTGAATTGGATCATGACTATACCAAGACCTTTTTCCTGTGCCTACCCAACATCCCCGTAGCTTCAGGAGTGGAAGGTGACAGAACTGAGGATGGTTCATGCTCTGGGTGTTCAGTCACTTGGTAATCACAGAGAATTACCTCTACCATGACATGTTGTCCTTTAAAAGCTGCAGAAAATCCATCAAGCAGCTGAGAAAACTGCAATACACGATACAAGCTGCTGTAGATAGTCTTGAGAATTTTTCTCTAGAAATACAATACAGCTTTTTCCTAATGCAACAATTATGTCAACTACTTAATACTGCAAAAAAAAAAAAAAAAAAAAAACCAAGCTCCAATTTGTGTGTAAAATACACAATAGTGTGTCAAAGAACGTTTACATTATAGGAACATTTTATGCTGTCATCTCATGACATGTCCAAAACATTTCATTTCAGTTTCGTCTTTTTTTTTTTTATCATTTTTCATCTTCTTTTTTTTTAATCACTCAGGATAAAACACCTTGCAAAAAGGGAGTGTATATTCAAATGTGTTACATTAAGATGAAAAGACCTCCTCTCCTAGCCTACTAAATTGTTTAGTTATTCACCTGATTAAAATGCCAATGGAAAATGCCATGGCAAAAGAGAGGATTCATCCCAGAGGTAAAATAGAGGAAGGAAACTGAGTCAACAAATTAAAATATGTGAGATTCTTTCATGGGACAGAAAGGATAGAGTGGATCAGCTGTAGGACACACTGAGACACAAAACCTGCCTAAAATACTGCTATCATCCCATCATGGTGACCATTTTAAATGCTTCCTATCTCCATCTGACTTAAGGAATTCTGTTGAGAAATAGCAAGGAAAACAGAAGGAAGAAGCCTGAGGAGTTTGAGTGAGGAGCAGGAATGCATCCTGGTGAATAAGTCAGGAAGTTGTGCTGAGGACAAAACAGTGTCTCCTGTTTGATTATTTTTGCTTTCAGCAAAAAAATTTGCACGTTATTTGTGACTAAATAGGGTCACACCACACAAGGGTGTGGAGCCATCTTCCTGTTTCAAGCCAAGCTAGAAGAGGACCACAAACACTCACATAGTTGTGAAGTCAGATGGAAGAATTCAGGTCAACCTAAATGATTTGAAACTTGCTTAAGCAGCAGTAAATTAAGAGAGAAAAAAGGCTTCAGTTCCTCTTATCTGCATTTTTAGAAACTCCAGAGTCATATTTTCAACTTTCCTCAGCAGTCCATTAAGCCTGAAAGACAAATTCTTTTAAAAATGAAAGCTGAGACTCTTACATCATTAAGAGCCTCTAGCAAGTGAAGAAATACTGCTAGACTCACCAAAAAAATTCCTAAAGAGTCATTTTATATGAAACACAAGGAATGTGAGACTTCTATTAATTCCATTCACGGACTCAATTGTATTCCTATTCTTCCAAAGGGCACAGTTTTCTAGAGGGGAGTTATTTGGAAAGATTAAAAAGTATCAGTCTCACTGATATTTTCAAGGCAGTTTTCACTACTACTTAGTACTTATTTTACCAATCTGGTGGCATATCACAATACTGTTTTATTTACTGTCTCAACTGGTGTGAGAATCCTAAACAGTGTTTTAGCAGTACTGAAGAAGAGTAAAGTGGCAAATGTTAATTTATTCATCCGTGTTATAGCAAGACATCAGAAAAATGAAAAAGTATGAAATTCAACAAACTCTTGTTCATTTAATTGTGTGCTTTTCCTGAATTTCCTAATAAGAAAAAAATCCAGAACTGCAATAGGAAAGAGATTTAGAAAGCAGCTATCCTGAGAAAGGGAAACCTAAATGGGGATGCAGCAGGGCAACAAAAACAAAGCTGGTGAACCTGTGGCCAGCTCTGTGAATGGGGTGAGAGCACCAATCTGCAAGGCTCTGTAACACACTCCATATGCTCAGCAGCTCTCAAAAATGGGCTGCTCAAAAATAAGGGTGCCAGGGGTGGCAGGAAAAGAAATAAAAAGAGAAAAAAAAAAGGAGCAATCACAGGAAGCTTAGACATAAATCTTCACAGAAATGTTAAGATTAGATACTAACCAAGCAACAACAGAACTAAGGGGGAACTTAGCTGTCCAGAAATATTTGATGGGCTAACCACTTAGGAAAAAGGGGAATTGTTTAGTGTGATACCCAGGGCTATAACAGCAGAAAAATGGGGTGAAATTAAGAGGGAAGATTTAGGCCAGATATCAGCAAAACATCGCAGCAGAGTTATTGTACTGTGAAATAATCTCCCAAGGGGTGCAGCCAAAACCCCATTGCATGGGAAATTGAAAACTAGCTCAAATTAGAGCTAAAAACTTCAGTGGAGCAAACAATACTGCCTCCATAGAATGATGGCCTGGATTGACTTAGTAGCTTTTTCTCCAATTTCTATTCTATTCCGTCGTAGAATGCACAATGTAAGACAGTTTTAGGGGAAGAATGTTTTTAACAAAAGACACTGTTTGGGCTGAGTGTGTTGAAGTTTAAATATCTACTGCTCCACCAGCCATTACTACAGTATCTGAACATGCAATGTGGACAAGGATATTTTAAAAAGTGATCCTGGCCTTCAAAATTCTGTTTGATCTCCCATTTTAATAGCTGAAGCAGATCAAGTTGAAACTCCACCTGAAGAGATGATTAGGAACACTCACAATGCACAGCAGCATACCAAAACCAGAACAATATTGCTGACAGTTTAACAAATGGATGCAAAGATTATCACACAAAAATCTCTTTAAGTAGATGGTGAATTGTAGCAGATCCACGCTTTTCAAACCCACCTGTGCACAAACAGTTTGCACAAAATAGCTTGTATTTTGCTCGTATTTTCTTTCCCATCAGGTACTTGTTTTTTCTGCAATCCCTCACTTTGTATCTGTGCAGAGCTCCCAGGTATGAGTGATAAATCCACATAGAAAACATATTTAGGGGCACAATCCTTCCTCATAACATGCACAAGTCATGCCGGGATTGTTGGATGTAGTTTTTCCTCACCCACCTAAAACATTTCACTAAGCATGAAGTGAGAAGCAGCAATAAGACTTGGTACACATAGATTTTTTTCATACATATACATGTCTCTGATAATACAATTTTCTACTACTGTTCACATTTGCCTTCTCTTCAATATTTTCTGCAGCACTGCCTGTGGTCAAACTCTCATGCAACTGCAACATGATGAGATACGGGCAAATTTCAGAAATTACTATTTTACACTATGCATGAGCAACTGCAAAATAAGAAAACATGTCAAATTCATCAAAATTATAAGAAATATTTCACTTCCTTCTGCTTATGGATCAAAGGACTTTTTGACGACCCTCAGTGACTGACTTTGAGTCCTGGTAGTAGCTGCAAAACAAAGGAATTAAACTACATCTCCCTAAGAACAGAAGACAGTCTGGCCATATTCAAAAACTGGTATTATAAGTATCCCAGTATCTCAGAAAAACTGAGGTGGATTGAACTTTGTCTTAACAGATACTTGAATTAATCTAGAGAAAGATCCTCTCTTTTGACAGTACATAAGGGTGTACCTAAGCACAATGTGTGTGCCTATTTGAAAATAAATTCAATATTAAAAACCCTACCTGTAATATTTTCCTCAGATTTTAATTTTTTTTGCTGTCCAGAATTCAAAACCTTTCAAGAGATGTGCAAAGTTGCAAATTTTACACTTAAGGTATGTTTTAATTCTTCCCCAATGGCACCCAGGGCATGACATAGGCAGGAGCAGTTACAGAGTGAGGGATGAAACTCTGGGCACATTTTCCACATGTGGCAGCCTGGAGCAGCATTAGAAGACAGAGAAAATTATAACAATATCAAGGCCTCAGCTCTTATCAGCCACTTGTTGGAAAGCCACAAAAGCCATGTGGACTCACATCCCCAGTTTCCCAGGAAAATTTTCTCTGTCGCCTTGGCTGTTGGAAGGTGTCCTGGAAACATGCAGCTGCAGAAAGCATTTTTCAGCTGATGAACCAGTGCTGCCACTCTCCCCAGAGTCCTCCCCACGCCTGGAAATATTAGGGATTTCATGGGGCATGTTCATGACATTCATCCCAAGCAGTTGCTGCAGTCTACCAAACACATTTAAATTATCTGTTGCAAATATATGGTGCAAGGTTAATATCAATTTCTTAAAATCACTCACTCAAGAAAGACTTGTGGCTCTCTTGCACTAAAGGTGAATTTTCACCGTCTCCAGTAGCTATAGTTTGATGATCCAGGGGGACCTTGCATCAGCCTTGGGACACAGGAAGATGATTACATTCTCTTTGGCTTCTGGAAAGTGAATCCCATCATCCTCCCAGGAAGTGAGAAAAGTTAGATGCATGGAAAATGCTGACACTTGCAAGAATTTGCAGAGCAGTCGTTTTCTGTTTTAAATAGAAAAACCCACAGGAAGTCTGCATCCAGCAGGTAAACAACCAATTTTCAGAGCAATTATGCTTTTGCATGTGTATAGCAGCTTTCACCCACAACAGAGCTCAAATTAACAACATGGTTGCATAGATTTAACACAAATACAATTTCGGGTGTCTTCAACCAGAAATCTAGGATGAGGCTTCTGTGGGAATGAGAAAATTTCTAAGAATTTTTTGATGGACACAAGCAGGAGAAATTTTGGTTTTGTGGAATATCCAAAGCACAGGAATTGCCACGCTACAGTGCTCCACCACCCCGTGGAAAAGGGTGAGTGCTCCTCACAGATCAAGACTTCTTGTGGTGGATAATTCTCAACTATTACTATCAGACAATTATTATTATGGTTTGAGCCTCTCCTCAACAGGATTTACAAAGAAAGAGGACTAATTGATTTAAAAGGATGCAATTTCGTAGGATTTGAGGAAGCATTAACACAGACCAGTTTTGATATTGATGGATATATAAAAACACGCAGCTTTATGTTGCTAACACTGTATATTCATCATATTTAGTCCCAGTAAAACCTTTGGGTTCCTATAGTAACCTCAGCACTCCTAAAGATAATGAGCTGCCTTGCCAGGAGCAAACCTCACACAGTTCTTTCTGTCATTAAAGAGTGCAGCACCTTCAGCACAGGGTGTACATAGCTTTATTCACAGAATCACAGGATGGCTGAGGTTGGAAGTGACCTCTGGAGGTCATCTTGTCCAACCCCCTGCTCAAGCAGGGCCACTTATAACCAGTTGCCCAGGACCACATCCAAATGACTTTTGAACATCTTCAAGGAGAAAGACTCCACAAGCTCTCTAGACAACCTGGGTCAGTGTCTGGTCATCCTCACAGGAAAATAAGGGCTTTTTTTTCTTCTTCTTCTTATATCTAAGCAGAACTCCCTGCATTTCCTTTTGTGCTCATTGCTTCTCAACCTGTCACCAGTCACTGCTGAGTATAGTCAGAAAAAAAAATAAACCAAAACACATTCACAGGGCATTTGAGTGCTAGTCAACAAAAAAGTATCTATGGAGTTTTCATTCTCCTACAACTCAGCGACTAAAACCATCCCTATTTGCTTTGTCTCTGCTTCTCCCAGCTACAGCTCTGAAAGCTCAACCTGACCTGTGTCTTTCCTCTCCAGGTCCAATGCAGGGAGTCAAAGTGAAGCTATGGAAGTGTGGAGCACACAGAGAGAATGAAGAAGACCTGTTTTTCCATTCAGAGTAAGCTGTCTCTACTGCCAGTTTCATTAGTCTTAAAATCTGGTGTTTTGGAAAATTAATCAATCACCGAGCTCCATTAAAGCAGTTTTAAATAAGAAAGAGCATCTCTAAAAAAAAAAAAAAAAAAAGACACAAAAACCAGCAAAGCAAAACCAAGAATAATCTTTAATCCTTTTATTCCTTTTTTTCCTTTCTATAAAATGGAGACACCACTGCTCACCCCCACCTGAGAAGTGCATTCTGAAAAATAATGATGTGCTTAAACTCTAATATAGCACAGACCAGATAAGCACCTCAAGAAGACAATGTAGGTTGGGCTAGTTTATCCAAACTGAGCACCATTTTCACTGCTTCCTTAGAAAAACTGCTCAAAATAAGGCAGAAGTAGCAATGGGCTGTAATTCTTTAAGCACACCTCTGCACACAGGAATTCTAATCCACCGAAATGCCAAGTGTGCCAGCACACCTGCCCTTACCATGGAGGCACCTACCAGCAGCATACCTGGTATCAGAGATATTTGATATTAAAAGAAGAAAGAAACCTGTCACACAGGAGCATCACAAGGTGATGGAGGAAAAGCGTTATCCCCATGTTTCCTGTAGCCACGTTTCCATCCCAATTAAACCTCCCCCAATACATAGGGGAATTTCAAAGCAGTGATTTCACTGTGGAGCTCCCACTGCCATTTCCAGGAGTCGGGATGATAAATCCCTTCACACTGCTCTGAAAGTTCCCCAGCATGTTGGAGGCACGTGTCAAAGTCAGGATAGCTCTCCTAATGAGACCTGCTCCCTTTGATGTTTCCTCTGGATAGCAGATCTGGCATGGAATGAATATTTTAGATGTCTTATGCAAAAAAAGTCAAACAGTTTTCACCTTTGATAACCATACATCTTACTTTAAAGGCCTTAACTTCTAAATATTGGGGATGAAAGGTGATTCTTTTATGTCTTTTTTGCCATTGAGAAGTAATGCTTTTTTTTATTAAAAATGAATAAGGCTTCCCATTTTGTAACCTTGGTATTCTTATTCAGCTGATGACATGGAGGTTAGAAATCGATACACACAGTTAAGCAGTGTTAAGGCAGTGGACAGCTCATTTCTCAATTAAAAGTATTTTAAAACCAACCACATTCATTTTCATGCGACCATTTGGAAAAGCCTACAGAGAAAATACCTGGAATATTAAGGACATTAACCAGAGATTCTGCTGAGCCAGACTTCTGAGTGCAAAGTTCAATTGACATGTCTGATTTAGTGTCCTCAGGTGCAGTGTTTGCAGTTCACAGCAAATAGTAAAATAGAAAGAGAGAGAACATTAGGCACTGATTTTCAATAATGCTAATCGACTTCCTCAGGATGCATTTGCAAAGGAAAATATTCTGCCTCTTTTGTGCAATTAGTGAGACATCAGAAATTCATAGCAAGGAAAAAGGTCGAAAAGACATCATTTTAAAATCCCCAAAGAGCATGAAAATAATTTCTCCTGTTGCTGTTTTTGCCCCGTATTTGCAAACCATCCCTTACTTTTAGAAAAGAATGAGAGCCCCCTGAGGATTTGAGGTGTTCATTTAAGATCTCTTTGCCAATCTAAGAGGGTCTATGCCTTTGCTCATTCAAGAAAGCTCAGAACTCGAAGAACTCCTCAGGTCAGAGTGGACTTCAGAAAAGTCCTTAGCAGGTTTTTGGTATATTACAACAGGAAGCAAAATCCCAAAATTCAGAAAGCACACAATAGAGCTCACAGGGGAAGATTGTCAGAGAGGTTTTCAAAGTGCAGAAAGCTGACTTAGTACTCTGATCCTCCAATGCCAAGGGCAAGTCTCCTTGCCTGGCCACAGAGCCTCTGGAGACACAGCCGTGTTAACACTGAATGGCACAACAGAGAAAGAGCATCAGGAGCTCCTGATTTCTGCCCAGGTGTGTCCACAGCAGCAAATCACACCCTGATCCTGGCTTCTGTTCGAGAAATGTGACCACATGACCACTAATCTATGGAAGACTTGATCAAATGGCACATGCAGGATACGACCTGGTGCTTTATACTAAGATTTCCTGGAGACTACCAAAATGCCTGTGCTACGAAAAAGGCTGCCCAAGGAAACGGAAACCCTTCATGATGATTTCTTTGAACCTTTTTTTCTGCTCCTCTATAGGGTAGATGTCTCACAGAAGGTTTCTTTGCTCATTTTTCCTGTGCAGATAAGGACTGACTGACTATTGTATATCCAGGACAGTTTTTTTCCAGTCTCATAGACACATCCTGTGAGAAGATATCCACAGCTACAGCCGGACACCAGAAAAACTGAAAATAAGAGCTGGCCTCGTGGTTTGTCATAGGTTTTCAACCAGTCTCATCCCACCAGGTCACTGGTGTAGACTAAAATTCCTAAAAGCACAGTCAAGGACATGATTCTGCCAGTGCTGCCCAGCCACATGTTTGTTTGAAGAGACTGAGGCTCATTCATTCTTGCTGATTTTATGTCAGATATTACATTCACAGCGTTACACCAAGCACAGGAGCTCAGTGAGACTCCTCATCAAGTCTGGAAAGTACAGTAAAATATATAGAAGATGATGATTTAGATTTTCAATTACAAGGTGAATTTTTGAATGTCTAACTATCCAACACTGACAAGATGATTAGGAAAATAGGTTTTAATGTGTGGTGAAGTCTCTGAGTATGTTTTGGGTCATATGTGGCAGACTAGCAAAGGAGAAAATTGTTCTTCTTCATCATTCTGACAGATATTGTAAGATACACCTTCCAGTGTTCTGGGTACCATCTCATTAAGTGTCATTACCTATATAAGCAACCTTCTGTGTTCCATTCCCCATTCCTAAGCTCATGGCTCAGTGTCCCACTGCTCCTGCCCACCTAACGAGGAGGAGCAAATGATCCAGAACTCATTTAATGTCTTCCTCTCCTGCAGAACCAAGACTGCTCCCAAAGAAACTGCATTTACATTTGACAGATTTCCAGCAACACACAACACTTCCAAGGAAAAGAAAGAAAAAAAAAAATTGAGTGCTCAACAGAAACTACAAAAGAAGGTTAATGTATAAAGCAACTGGAGGTTGACAAGAACACGGGAGTTCCAAATTAAACAGAATTTTAAAAAATTCTGTGTTATCTGACATCTGGAGCAAGAAACTTAAGCCTTGCAGCACCAGTGCAGTGCAATCACAACACTGAGGCACTGAGTAATAACGAATTTTAGTACACTTGAACAGCAGGAAATAAACATTAGAAGGGAAGACAATCCCCGAATGGTGCCACAACTCTTGCCTTGGATTCTAACACATTTCAAGTCATTAGAAATTGAAATTAAATTTAAGAAAACATCTTTCACACAGCCCCACGTAGAGCCAAATTTTGGCACAACTCCTTGATGGCACATTTAGAAGAAATTAGCTTTGAATGAGCGTAATTGGGAATTCTTTGCATCACAATATATTCAGTGGGAAATCCCCTTACCCTGGTTGACCCTTCAGTCCTGTATCAAAAGCCCTGGCCCTCCTCAGTATGTTTTAGGCATAATACACACTAAAGTGTAAGACATAAAGTTGGCACAGCTAACCTCAAGAGCTACACAATGAAAACACTGTGATTTTGAGTATATATTAGATGGGAAAAAAAAAGCACTATGATTGTCAGCATACATTTTATCTGCCACTTGTTCCCTCCTTTCAGCCATCCATTGTGATGCAGACTATAAATACACGATCTGTTATTTTTCCCCCAAAGATTGTGATTCACTCAATATACAAACACCTGCTGAAGAAAAATTCAGCCCTAGCAATTAACGTTTGGCAACAATTTATTCAACTGACAATGGCATTCAGCTCCACCTGAAAGCCACTAAAATTATGGTATTGTGATGAGCATCGAGAAGACAGCAGGTTTTGAAAAAACAGCCTGAGACAAAGCTGCACACACAACAGATAATATGCATGAAGTAGAACTGCTTGTCAGAATAGAGACTATTTCTACTGAAAGCAGGAACATTCGTTTAAATGAATATTATCAGGGAGAAAAGGTGAAAGGTTAGAAAATCAGGGAACTACAGTAAACAAAAGTTAAACTCTTCTAATCCACAACCTGTAATCATGTCAGCCTGTGGGCATACAGGTGAGTGAAGAACACTCACTTAAATTTGAAATATCTCTCCCCAAGTTTCAATAGTTTCTTTTGTCAACCTTTGCCTTGTTTGGTTGACAGGACCTAAATGATTTCCTGAATATGCCATAGCTAACCCCAGCCAGCAGCCAAGCCCAAGGCAGCTGCCCCTCACTCCCCCTCCAGTGGGATCGGGGGGAGAAGGAAAAAAGCTACAAAACTCCTTGGTTGAGATAAAGATGGGTTAATAGGGAAAGCAAAAGCCACACAGAAGGAAAGGAAAGGAATAAAGGAATTAATTCCCTGTTTCTCAAGGGCAGGCAGGAGTTCAGCCTTCTCCAGGAGAGCAGGGACCCATCGCAGGTAAGGGTGACTTGGGAAGACAAACACCATCATCCCAAATGTCCCCCATTTTCCTCCCTCTTCCCCCCCACTTCATATACTGAGTATGATGTCCCATGGTCTGGAATACCCCTTTGGTCAGTTGGAGTCACCTCTCNCCCATTGCAGGAGTTCACCAGTAAATGATGCACAGAAATATTCCAGAAAAGAAGCCCTAACTACTGTGCCATGCTAACAGGCTGCTCCAGGATCCCATTTATTAAAGAGTGCTAATTTCCTTCACTGCTCCTGTTACTTATTGAGCAGAAAGCAACCCTGTGGAGCAAACATCTAAAAAGCTCTTGGATCCCCATTTTTTAGTCTCATTTTTACATCCATTCTTGCACTTCCTCTCAAGGTTTAAGATTATTCAGATAATAAACCGACTTTCTGCAGTCCTAAGACAATGTTACAACATGGGTTTAAAACCCTGAACTGCTTTATTTTCATAGCAAGGTCTTCTTTCAACAAAAGAAAATCATCTGAAATCTAATGAGCTAAGGAGGAAAACAGTACTCTGTTTCTGTGAAGAAGCGAATAATTCAATGAATTAGGCAAACAAGGTAAAATTGCCTCCACTCAGAAAGCAAATTCAGACCTAAAATCCTCCCTAACTCTCCAAGACTGAAAACACACAAAGTTTAAGTATGTTTTGGGAGTGTGACTGAAGATCTTATTCCTACAGCCAAGGGTTACTCTCGGTGGGCAAGGGGAGAGCAGTGGGTGTTGCTGCCCAGGGGATCCTCACTGACAGATTGATGAGGTACCAGATAAATGGACACTGACCTGGTAACTGGACAGACTGTGGGTCTGAAGGGTGGTGACCAGGGGCTCAATGTCCAGCTGGAAGCCAGTCATGAGTGGGGTCCTTCATGGGATCATTTCTGGGGCTGATGCTTCTTAACACCTTCACTAAAGGCCCAGTCAGTACATTTTGGCAGGTACCCTGCCTGGTGACAAAGTGGGTTTCTGCTATTCTCTTTGAAAAAGAAAATCGTTAAAGAGGATTAAGAAAAGGGGGGAAAGAGACTGAATGTGCAATGAGAGTTTTAGAAGAAGGAAGCTCTGACCTAAGAAAAGCTCTAGTTATTCAAGCAAAGCTCTGTATTACAAAATTTCCAACACTTCTAAAATTCAAAATCTCTTATCAATGTTACGATCCATTTGGATCATATTTTTAATAAAAAGTTGGAAACATCACACATATCTAAATTTTCAGTTCTAGTTGGCAGCCACATTTTACTGTAAATCAACTTCAGAAACATTGATTTTAGTTTTGCCTAAAAAGGATTTTAGTTGTTAGTGAGTGCAGTCAACTCAGGAAAAATCACATTTAAACTAAACTAAGATTTTTCCACTGATTTATCTAAACTAATTAAAAATTCTACTATTCATGAAACTGGAACAGTTCTGAAGGTCTGTGACATAATCTGGGTGGCAAAATCTGATAAAATCTAAGGGAAGATAACTCCTAAGTGACTTTGCACCTTCAGCAACCTTCTCTCAGACCCCAGCTCCACTTCCAATACGTGCACTCTGGATCAAGACTGAGAAAATGGACAAGATAGTACCTGGATGGGCACACCTCTGAAGCCTGCTAAAAAACTCTTAAACCACCTAAATGCAGGATTAAATCAGAGCTGTACCTTGGACACTCTTTGCCTGCAGGTAAGCATAGCTTTTAGAAAATTGCCTAAACAGAATTTATTAAATCCCTTGCTAAAAGAAGCTGTTCTCCAAGTTTGCCTTGCTGCAGATAAGGACAAGGTCACACTCTTTAGTCCTCAAATGCCTTATTCAGGCTGTTTGTTTTGACACAGCAGTTGTCAGGTTAGTTTTGGATTATAGCCTAGTTAATCTCTGCTGCACCAGAGCATCAGGTTCCTCCTCCTTCTCACTCCACCCTCCCAAATCCTTACCACAGCAGACACAAACTGCCTGCCACAGAGCATAGATGTCAGCAAACACAAAGGAATTCCTCTAATCAGCCAAACAAAAGAATTTTGCCTTTAAACCGCGTTTTTCTAATGCAGCCAGTTCTCAGTATTTTCACACAAGGTCACCTATATCACTTTAAACTGAGAATATAAGTTATAAATTTATATAAGTGTCAGTGTGCAATTAAGAGTCACCTGAAGGGGATATTTGAGTACAAGGCAAGAGCAGCTGCTCGTGCCTCTCAGTTTCTGAGAAGTTATTTTAGTCATGGTTTACAGCCCCTTTGAAAGCTCTTAAGGTCACACAATTATCAGCTTCCACTGCATCTCCTGTCTTCAGCATCCCCAATATTTTGGGTTAGCACAGAGCAAGTGAAGGCAGACATCCCAAGCAGGACTCCTGAGGCCTATGCATCCTAAATGCCTTAGCCTAAATATCCCACTCTGCTATTACAGCTGATTATCACCTGCACCTGTTTTAATCAAACACAGAGACCTCTGCAGCACCCATTAGGACTAATGTTGTTGGGAGGATAAGTACAAAAGAGCACAGCCTCACTGCTGCTGAGACAGATGTCAGGCACCTTCCAAGTACCTCAAGGTAATACAGAAGTGGCAATTAGTTGTTACTTCAATAGCAAGGCTGCTTTCTTGGCTGTGAAAAGCATGAGTTTGCACAGAGTGCAACAATTTTCCATTCTAAATCTGATTTTTAAAAGTACTTTACAGCCCCTGCAGAGGTCGATCATTAAGCTACAATGCCTTTAACAGCTTGTGTAATGATGAAAGCTTTCAAAAAACCCCCAAAAAGTCCTTTGGCCTTTTGAGAAACCTCTTGAAAATACAGAAACTTTCCTATTATCACTCAGATAAAACTGAGACCCCCTAAAATTATCATGAACCAAAAAAAAAGGAGAAACAAAACCACACCCCAAAAAGGGAAAAAATATATTATTCCTTTACAAGCAAAAGGCTATTTACATGTGACTGTAAGTGAGCTGGCTCATGTCCTTACCATGCCATTTCCCTACATCATAGGCATTAGGTGTCAGATTGCATGGGAAGGGTCTTTTTTTCCTCTCTTGCCCACAAAATCTAGTCCAAAAATACCTTTTTTGATAACTTCTTTCCCTCCTGCCATAAGTGGAACATTCCCAAGAAAACGTCTGGTTTCAATAATTCAAATATTTCTGGAAAAAAAAAAATTCCTAGAAAATAATAATTCCTGAGCAGTTCTGGCAATGTGTGACAGAAAAAGAAATACATGAACAGACTGAGAGCCTTACTACAGAATCTGCCAGAGAAAAATGGTTTCCCTATTACAATGGGCAGGGATCACAACTGTGAAACACAGCCAACGTAGAGAGAATTTCTGCCATAGTAGATAGGGGTTTACAGGCACCCAATATGTCTAAAGCATATGGAAAAGGGGAAAAAAAATAAACTGTTGCCTTAAAAAAGGTTCTATTCCAACTTGTTTCTAAAAATGAACAAAAACATGAGGTTTTTTAGGTCACTATGCAGGTAAATAATTTGATTCAGGTTATTCTGTGTTGTGAAGAGAGCATCAACCTGACTCATGATTTGAACATCAGTAACAGCAATGTTGTTGTAAAACCACAGCTTTCATCACCTCATTTTTAAATAATCCCTCAAGTCCTTTTTGGACTCTCAGATTTTCTCCAGGACCTGGTTGTGTGTGAGAGAGTTACCTGACTGCTCCTGGTCACAGGAAGATGCTTCTTCCAAAAGAATACTTGGCAGTGTAAGGCTCCCACAACAGCCCCAGTTGTTCTTTGGCTAGATCTGTACCAACAAATTAAAACTACTCCAAGCAGTTCTCTGTCACTGGGGCCAAATCCTGTGGAATTGTCCACACAGAAATCAGTAAATCTCCAGCACTTTGCTGGCCTCATCTGCCTGTGGAGGATGCTCCCATTGACTCTCAAGATATACCTTGGAACTGTCCAGGAGGACAGGTTAGGGATCAAGAGAACTATTTAACAGAACCTTTCAACAACTGTGCTTATGTGCCTGCAAACTGCCACTGTTTAATTTGCTGAATTAAAGCTATAGGGGCAGCTTTTGGATATTCTTGAATTATTCGAAGTGCCACATGAATGAGCCAGTGTCACAGTTCACTGGGTCACACACATACAGGAATGGTGCATTTTACAGCTTGATAGATTTCTGTGGTTCAGCCTTATTGCTAGGTGAAACTGAAATTAATGCATTTTTTCAAATCTCCAGATTTACATAAATGGGACAAAGCTGCAATAATACCAACACAGATTGAAACAATTTCTTGTATCAGAGATTGACTCAGCTTCTCAAACGGCTCCTAGGGTAAGACAAATACCTTCTACAACATATCCCTGACTATTCTGGGAGTTAAATACGGCTTGGTCCTGTGCAATAGATCCTTGGTGTCATCTTCAACATCCTTATGCCACGATATCTCACAGCCAGTCTACAATTCATAAGTATTCTCAAAATTCCCCCCAAAAAGCATTTCCTTTGCAATAAAGAAGACACAAATGAGAGATAACACGAAGAAACTCTGTTTTACACCCAACACACTCAACCATGCTGGCAATGCAGAACTGGGAAACTTCCCCCTTCTGCTGTTGTCGATGGTTACGCTGATGAGAGAGGATTTGTTCTGATATAACTCGCCCTGAAACTTCTTTCCATCCTTTTCCATTCCTTGCCTTGAATTACTTTTAAATGTGCTCTGAGCTACAGGAAACATAAATTCCTTTTTCCAGGAGAGCGTTGAGAGCTTGCGGAGCTGTCACTTATTTCACAGGATCCGTTAATTGTTTGTTTGGTCTAGGGGGAAGAAGATTTTTATAACACTTTGGTTTAAAGAAGGGTTGCAGGAGCATGACTCCTTATTACAGCAGTGGCTGTATCACAGCTTATTGTACTTCTTATCACCTCCTTTGATAAAAGAAAATAGCTTATTTTAGAATAAACTGTCAGTGGCATTGAATGGAATCACAATCGCTGCTTCGGGGTTTGCAGAGACTCTAGAGATCAGCAGGAATATTTTTCATTGTCATAGGCTCGTATTAATGCAGCATTTTATTTGAGAATTTCAAAGCCCAGAAGACAAAAGACGCTCCCCAAGGAGGGGAAGGGTGCAGGCTGGTGTCTGTTCTGCATTTAGCACTTCACAGTTAGCATGGGGCTGTTCAGAACAGGAGCCATCCAACCGAGGACATCAAAATCTCAAAGTTCCACTTGGTGGTGTGAGAGCAACAAACTTTGCTGCAACACTGGAGTCACACCAGCTCAAAATATCGGTTCTGATTTGGGCCTGCCTTCACTTACAAACCCATCCTGAGCGGTGGAAGAGCCTCACTGGTGTCTCCTTGTTGATGGAGATTTGTTCTTACAGAAAAGTTTATGGAGCCCACATACAAAACCAAACCCCAGTGGCAGGATAAAACAAAGGAAAAGTTCTCTGCAGGGGAGAAATTTAACATCTGTGAGGATTGCTGCACTCCTGCTGCTTTAATCACTGCCAGAGCTGACTTTCCTGCTCTGCCCAGCCTATAAAAGAGAAATCCTCATAACCTATTAAAGAGTCATTTTCTTATATAAGCAGATTACTTGGGATGCATATTGATAGTTTTATTTGTCCCTGGTGAAGAAGACAGGATGTTTAAATGTCCAAAAAATATATTCAACCCACCTGTCTTCTTGAAATAGTTAATGAAATAGAAATTGGAATAATTACCAGTGCAGGCGTCTCCACTCTTCCTTACCAATAGGATTTTCAGACCTGGGAAAAGTTTTATGACCTGTAAGGCAAGAGATGGTTGAATTTAACTACTGGCTGAATTTAAGAAGATAATCACTTTCAAAATCCCCACAGACAAAGAAAAAAAAGAATTGTTATGGTGTTTTTTTCTTAAATTTATAATACATTTATTTCTTTACTTAATGCATCATTAACACACTGCTTCATCACCTGAACATTCAAATGCACAAAAAGCAGCAGTGCCTCATAACCATTGCAAACAAAAGCCAATGTTACTCTGAAAAATAAATGGGCTTTGACTTTTATTGAATTATAAAATCACTTTCTTTTTTTTTATTTTTCTTTTGAAATCATACCAGAAACACATTTATCTAACTTTGGAAGCCAATAGACTTAGCTTGCATGAGGGAAAAATCTGTGTAAGGGTTGTTATTCTTCCTCAGAAGAAAATGGAAACAAATAATATGGTTTCAGACCAATTTAGTGTTGATGGGAATATTGGAATTCCTCATATCCCCTCCCGTGAGTTACAGAGCCTTTGAGCAAATTACATCGTGCTCAGCACAGTCTCAGATTGGGAATTACAAACAATACAACAAAAGCCTCCAGCTATCAGGCATATAATGATAAATATAATTTGCAGTAGATTACATGTTTCTAAAATTAATATAATTTTAGCTAAAGAATGACATGTGGAAAATATTTTTTTCATTTACCTTATTTTTATAGAGCATGACAAAAGTCAAATAAATGTTTCACTGAGCAAAACACGTGTCTATAAAATGGTGACAAGTAATTATCTTCATCAGTGTCTTAGAGAAATAACACATTTGTTATTTTCTGCATTTCCAGCTATAAACAAAATGTCTCAATATTTAACCATGATATGTCAGCCACATTCACTGACCAGGTATTTTCTGGGCAGCTCCCTGAAAAGATCATTTTTCTTTTTCTTTTCTATGGACTGCCAGGTTGGAATAGCATTTACATGTTTTGACAGACGCCTTGCAAAATAAAATCAATGTTTGCAGGAAGTAGATAGAGCCCAACTTGCAAGTGATTGAGAAATCTTGCTCTGTACCTGGTCTTCAACTTACAGGCCAAAAACATAAGGAATTAACTCCTTTTACAAGACTGTTTAAGCGCTAAAGATTGAGAACTCCTAAACATATTTAATAACATATTCCTTCCATGATCAGGAATAAATGAACAAAAAAAATAAGAAGGGACATTTTTGCCAGTAAAGAGTATAAGAATGACAGAATTTTTAGTGTCCAGAGGAAGTTATGATTTTCAGCCAGTAAATACTTCCCACCAGGTCCAGTGCATCTGTTGTGAGTAATGAGGACCAAGAAAACAAGGCAGGGATTGCAGTCCAGAACTAGCACTCTGCTTGCACGTGCTATGATACTGGGAATGGACAGAAAACATCTTCAATATCTTTTTTTAGATGTGATTGACAAGTTTAATTCATTTGACGTACTTCTTAGTTATAGGAACAGCAATAATGCAACAGAAGGATGGTGCGGAGTTGCCGTGGCAACAAAGCACTCAAAGTCAAGGCATGAAACATGAAGGGACTGGGTGCAGAGAGAGAATTCTCCCTCGGCATGGGAGAATGAGAAGTTTTACAACAAAAGGCAAATTGGAGAAATATAACACGACACTCGCCCGTGACGCTGGTAATATCCAGAATATACGGCTCTGAACGTCCGCCTTTACAACTCCCAATTTGTGAACACTGATAGCAGTCAGCAAATCATGGAAAATACAAGAGTTAACAGCCTAAATCTATATGATAAACCAGGACATCAGTATCCACTCCCATGTCTTGCTGCTTGAAACAACAAAACCTAGAGGAAAAGAGGTTTCACCCTTTTTCCTGTTACCCCTCTTGCCACATGCCACGTACCCTTGCACAGGTGAAGGTGTGCGTCCACCCTAAGGTTGTGATACACAGTTCTCAATGCTCTTTCCAAAGCCAGTAATATTCAGGACAGATGGATGCAACAGCTTCCATTGTCATTAGCTACATAATCACTGGAAAGTGCCAGAAAAACATACTGTATTTTGAGCAAGAAAATTTTCATGGGCAATATTTTTAGGCCCCACTGGAAGTATTTCCTCGTAGCAGGCTCTTCCTTTGCTTCCTTCCTTGGGAAATCAAATGTTAACCAGAAATGCTAAGCTGTGCATACTAATGGGCTGAGAAATAATTGAAATACAGTACAGTTACAACAGTATAAACTGCAAGGGACTCAGCCATCTGGAAATATTGAAATCCCTCCATGTTTCATTAGTTTGAGTATTTCTGTGATGCTGCCTGGCTGCACAGAAGGGATCCAAGCCTCCCCAGCATGCACATCCCACCTGGGCTTCCAGAGGCAACCCAGACACAGGGACACTGTGCAGGGGAAAAATGTTTCAGGGAAAGAAAAGGACTGACCTTTTCCAGCCACCAGTGCTGCTCCAGTGAGGCCAATCACTGGAGAAGGATGAGAAGAAATGTCACATCGGCTGGCAGCCAGCTGATGTGGACCTTTGTAGGCCAGATGTGAAGGAAAAAAGGTTTTAATTCAATACTTCTTCTTGAGTTCCATTGTGTCTCATTGCACCTGCAGTTTGCAACTGAAAGCAGTTCCTTTTTTACTGTTTATGTCTTTGGAACTTTGGAATCATTTACACACGGCATAAAGGAAACAATCACAACTGTGACTTACAATGTAATTATTTGTGCTGTAGAATTTGCTTCCATTATACAACATCTGCCCTGTTTTAAGCATGAGCGTACCTTTGTTTCTGGAGTGCTTTATATGGTTTATGTAATACTAAAGTTTAAGAGATCTTCCGTTCACTTTGCACATGGCTTTACGATGAGCAGTAATAACACCATTATATTTCCTCCATATATCTTTTTACCAGGACTGAAATTGGATCAATACTGTAAACTTCAGCCTGCTGCATCTCTCAGTTTCACGACTTCGACAAGCTGCATTAATCACTTCATGGTCATATTGATAGCATCAGGCATCCTTGAAACGTCTCTTGATATTTAGCTACTCCCATTTTGGAGGGCTGTGGAGCTCATTCTATAGCAACCATGGCAAGAGTGTCTGCCAGGAGTCCCCCGAGCACAACAACTCACTAAAATCCCATAACTCTATAGGCTGTACACTGTATTAACTTCTTATACTTGTGTCCATCCAAGGGCTCTGTAGCAGCTTTACACCATTGAGGTGAACAATTCTTCTACATGACCACCATACCCTTCTCTACACGTGAGGAACCTGGGTACAGCACCCCAAATTGTCTTTACCCTGACATCACTAAGCAATACGTGTAAAACTGAGAGTTTTACATATGTGAAATGATAAGTGGAGTATGTGTTCCTGTGCAGAACAGGAATCAAGCAGAATCGAGCACAAAACCTCAGTAGCCAGAGCCCAAAAAGCCTCTCTCAGACTGAGCCACTTCACCCAGTACTGCACCCAACTCAAGGATACCACATGCTCAGCCAGTGGTTTAGCAAAAACACTTTACAAAACACAAGTAGCACAAATCTGCAGCTGAAGACATTTCTGCTTATCCTACCTTATTATTTTAAATCTCAACCCATATTCAATGCTGTGAATTTCAATATCCATTTTGCCATCTATTCCAATAGATTTTCTTAACAAAACTTGTTGGAAATTCAAATTTATTCTTCTGGTGATCACCAGCCCAGCTTCTCTAAAGAAACTAAAAAGTAACTAAATATCAAAATCAGCTCTGTGCTACCCAATGACTCTATTTTTTCCTCTGTCTTTCTGTTTTCATTAAGAGCATGGACCAAAAAAAAAAAAAAAATAGAAACATAAATATTTGCAGTCAAACTTTACTAAAAAGAGATTTTGTTAAATATTAAACTTGACTTCATGGCAACTGACGGAAAGGCCTAACTGTATTAAGTAAGGCTAAAACACTTGTTAACAAAACAATTTACAAAGAAATAAAGGTGCTTCTTTCTACTTACAGGTAAAACTACAAGACAAATATCTGGTTTTATGTCAACACAAGCACTCTAAAGTTTTCAATGTTCCGTAATATATCGATACCTATATGTACTGGGTTTAGTCTCCACAATGAAACAAATGTTAAGATACCTCTTTTTTCAATTGGTGGCTACTAATTGATCTTCTCAGCAAATCTTTCGTCTGGAGTTTCAGTCAGATTTTAAGATAATTACACACCTCAAATAAAAATTTTCTGTCAAAGCACCTATTATTTTCTTCAGAATTTGAGTGGGAACTTACCTATGAAAACAGCTTTAAAGAAACATTTCATTCATTAGCTTTAGTGAACTTCCTTTGATCGCTAAGTTTAAGTGAAAAATAAGTGTCATTTTCTGAAAAAACTGCTTCTATTTAATCAAATCCAGTTTACTATTAAATTGCATTCAAGTTAAATTTCCATTTTTCCAGTCGGACAAATTCCAAGTAAATGAAATTAAGGAAAAAAAATTACCTGATGAAAACATGAAAACAAAGCCTCTGAATAAGCTACAGAACTCAGCATTCTCCTGAAGACCAGCACAACTCTGAGCTGGAAACAGACTTGAAAATTCTGTGCATTGTGAAACAACCTTTACTTAGGGAGACACAAAGGATGAAGCATGAAGTTTAACCAAGAGTTCCAAGAGCCCTTTCAGAGGGAGCAGCAGCTACTCCCCGTGTTTGGGCCTGCAGAGCAAGACCTGAAGCCACTGGCCTGGAGTGCCCCTGCAGCCGTTCAAATAAAGTGCAGAAAGCACCTTTTTCTTATTGCAGGGCAGCAAATCTGGGGAGGAATTATTTTCTCCTTTCGCTCGGCTATGACTGAAATGCTGTCAGGAGCCCATGGCACTCCTGGCTGTGTTACATTCTCTCCTTACTACAAAGCTTTGGCTGCAGACACACAGGCAGGAGGTGGTTCCTTTGAAAAGATGGGGTATTTTCCTGAAAGTAAAATAAAAGAGGGGTGGAGGGGAGACATACCATGTGAGGCTGTGGAAAAGCTGGCTTTATAGAACTCTTAAAACGCAGCCAAGCTGGGACTGGAAACATTGCTTTTCCATTCCCACTGGTGGGGAAGTACGACGGCTCCCAGGAACACGAGCTGAAGTTGAAAGATAAACAACCTCCATCCTGCCAAGAGAAACCTGCAGCATCGTGTCCCTGCCTGCTGGAGCCAGCCCTGCCAGTGCAGCTCCTCCAGCTGCCAAAACAAGAGCAGAGCACACGAGTCCAGCTGCTGGGTGAGGGAGGGATCCAGTGATGATTCCGCCACCTCCGCTCCACTCTCCTGAGAGAGCCGTAATTGGCACTAGAGCTGAAGCATTCACAAGATCCTTTCCTCTCCACCACTTGCTTAGCTTGGAAATTAAAAGAAGCTATTGATGGCAATTTATATGCACCAGGATGGCTGCGAGAGGAACTTGAGCATGCTAAACTGCAAGTGATAATTCTGTGACAGCTTAACAGAACATAAGCACAAAATTTGAAAAATAAGATTGGGTAAAAGGACAAGAGGACAAAGTCCTTCTCTCTGTTCTTCTCACAGAGTTTCTCTTTATAAGGTCTACAATAAAATCTCTGATTGGGGATGAGAATTTAAAAGTCTCTAAGACATTGGCAATTTCTACATGAAGACATGTGCATTAAAACCAAATCTCTGTGCTTGAGTTTAATTCAAAATCTGTACAAAAGCCTAACGTGCTTCTCATTTCCCTACCAGATCAAATGACGCTTTGATGAAAATTACACGCACTCAAATGGACAAAAGTTTAAATGGAAAAGAGACTAAATTTTATAGACTGGACTTCTCTTATCTTTATGTAAAAAGATTTCTTTGTACCACTAAACACAGAATCCACTTTTCATACAGGCACTTTCTGCAGAATGTCCATATCAAGAGGTAAGTACATATTTCCAGCTTGCTAGTGCTCCAAAACCCCCATTATCTTAGGAAAAGGGTTTACCTTCTTATCTTCAATTGCAATTTGAAAATATTTCTTGTCTATTTTCTCATCTTTTCAGCTTTAAATCAATTTTAGCAGCTTGAGAGAAATATGGATACTTGGTGCAAAGATGAAGGCATTGGCAAAAGGCTGAAAAAACATACTGGAGCCAGCTAAATACCTGAAGAGAAGGAGGAAAAGGAAGGAGACCAAAAGCAGAAAGGAAAAAGGACAGATGTGCACGTACATTGCACACAGCTCAGGTAAAGATAAAAAACCATGCTGTAAGCCCTGTGCTATTTAGTCCTAAATGGAAAAATGGCAAGTGGCATTCAATGGCACAAATCCCTTTTCCAGGAGCAGTGCTAATCCCTAAAATCTCAGGTATCTGAGAGACTCCACACATCCCTATTAAACTACAACAGCAGAACAAACTGAGTCTTTTTAATTTTGTACGAATAAACCAATTTTAATTGCTGCTTGTCTCCTTCACCAGCACATATTCCTGCACATTACTTGTTGTGCTTAAACCTGATGATTCTCAGATGGCAAATTAAGGGTGAGAAGATTCCTCACATTTGACTACAGTTCATCTCACTTTCCTGCTCAGTTCACAAAAGCAAGAGGGAAAGAGACATTTCACCTACCACCTCTTCCTTATTTCTTTTGAAATGGCAGATGAAACAGATTTAAATGCATTCTGGAATAGCATACAGAAGAGCTTGCTTTTGCCACCAGAGCCTGAATGAGATGGAAAGTATCAACAGCAAACGCATTCTTTTCTGAGTTGTGGTATTACCCACATGGCACCACAAGTCAGTAGTTAATTTGAGTGAAATAAACTTTATTTTTCCACAATCTTTAGATAGAAAAAAATATCTGAAGGTAAAAATCCTATCAGTGGGGGTTCTTTCTATTCTTACAGCAAGCAGCCAGTATGTATTTTACTTGGTATAAAAGAGGTTTTACCCACCTGCTCCCCTCCTCTGCCTTTATTTCCAACTTCCCTCACGTAGCTGTTCCCTTACCTGCCGTGATTGCAATTGGTGCCATAAAACAGCACAGCAAAGAACTTATAGAGGGGAAGTCATTGCCAGCGGCAACAACAATAGATACTCACCAATACCACAAGTGAAACTAATCACATTAACCCTAATAATTACAGCTGACAATGAGTACAGCTGTGAGCCAAATTGATCTCACAGGGGTGCCCACAATGGCACTGTCCCAGCTGGCACCTCACAGAGCTCAGGAAGCAGGGGGCAGAATAAGTGGGAAGTCGCCTTGCATCCAAGTTAGCATGAAAAGGATAAAATACTGTCTCCTGGGGAATGTTTGCATAAATTGAAGGGAAAACAACTCTTCAGCAAAAACCCTGAGATCTCCAGGTCCAGCCAGTAAAGGAAGGGCCTGCCCAGCCTGGTTGCATGGGGTCAAAAATCAGCATTAAGCTCTTTTTCCATATCTCTGGTGAGAATCTTGTTCAAAAATGTTGTGCCTGACACAGAGGCCTCCATTTCAACACTTTCCACAGAAGCTGAAAGATATGCTGTCTGGAGATGTGCTCTCTACAGTCTGGACACAACTGAGCAGAGCACATTTCCACAGCACTTATTCTTCTCTGCAATCGAGATATCGATTTGTGAAATATCTTTGTGTCTCGCAGAACTGATTTTCCACGGGCTGAAGCTCCTCAGAAAGATTAGCATGGCACAATGTGGAATTAGAGGGTGGATCTGTATTAGCATTTAATTTGGATGAGGAATAGGCACTTGAAACAAACCTCCTGACGGCCTCTGCTCCCAGTGCTCCCATTTGCTTTGGCAAGCACAAGGTCTGAACCCCCGAGTAGGAACAGAGTAATAACACATTTTCCAAGCCTTCTATACTTAGGTCTATGTTGTTTGTTTCTGTTGCTCTTTGCAGCTTGTCACTTAAGTAAACTCAGAAATACTAAAAATCACCTGTGAAGGAGCTAGGTAATATATTCACTTGGACAAAAGGTCCTCTTCAGGTCAGTATTGCAACGAATTTTATTTTATTGTGTTTTAGACCTTCTTTATAAAAGTGCCCTGGTGGGTAGAAAACCAAACAATGAAGGAACAGATTCTTCAGAAGTAATTCATTTATAATCTTGGAACAGCAGGTCATAATGCCATGTTTAGCAGATTACAACGTATATCCTTGTTACACACTTAAAGTGCTCCTTTATCAAGGCAAGCAGCTATTTCAGCTGAAATTTTGCAGCACTTCCATCGATAAATTGTAACACAGAGTTCCTAAAAAGACCATTTAAGGATGACCATTTTCAGTGTTAAAATAATCCCTGCAGGAGAAGGCTGGGTCTAAAGGACACAGATTTTTTGTCTTCAGGAGGAGAAGGGTGATAAGAAGAGAGCCCAAAAAATGCAATCAGGACAGAGGCAGATTATCAGTAGCAAGCTCTGGAGGCAGAGGGGACAACTCAGGAACTGACAGAAAGATGAGATAAAGCATTAGACATTTTGAACAAGGACAGAAGATTGCAAACATGCTTTTGCGGGGCAAGAAAGGTCTATTTTTACCCTGCTTTTTCCACGCTGGAAGATTCCATGATGGAAAAGAAAATAGCACTGTAACAGAAAATGATCATGACCTCCACAACGAACCTGACCTCTGCTAGGGAATGTGCCAGTGTGGTGAGGGAAATGAAGAATCTTAATGAGGTAAGAGGAAAGCCAGCCATCCTGATGCAGTGGGCTCCTCCCAGGAGATCAGCTAGAAAGCAGCATTTACTGCATTTTGCAACTTTATTTGAATTTGTCCTGGTTTATCTTTGAAACAAAAAGCAAGACTATTCAGGCAAAGACACAATCTATTCGTGAAATTCTTTTTTCCCCTTATATTTCCCCTGAAGAACTAAAAATGTACGTGCAAATCCTGGCAGCTGTAGGACAATTCTGGGGCAGAGGGATCTGAGGAGCCTGGACAAAAGGCTGGGGACAGGGAGGTGGCCACCAGCTCTGGCTTGCAGGAGGAAGACAGGGTGACAGGCAGCTCAGAAGAGCACCTTGGCAGTCCGAGACACAACTGTGTACTTCAGATCCATTTCTGTACTGTAGAAAACCCCTGGTAATCTTGTGCCTCCATTTCCTAATAACCTGAGGAATTAGGTCAGACTGTGCTAGGACAGGGTCTTCCTTTCTCACTCAATTCATGCCATGCACACCCAAATGTAAAAATTATGTCTATAGCACTAAATCAACCAGATCTTTTCCCTTTCCCTGGCTCAGCCTAGTTCTCATCCATCTTGCTGTGGGGAGCTGTCCCTCAGGGTTCACACAACTCCCCAAATCTTCCATTTACATGGATTGGGAGCTGCAGGGTCCCAACCCTGCCATGCAGCATACAAGCATTTAAATGTTATAGCTGATCATTTCTCAAACCTGTCCTCTAGCCCTGTTTAATTTATTACAAACACAGCACTGGAAGCCACACGGCACAGACATGAATCCCTTCCCCTCAGAAAAACAACCCAAAGGTTCCCACGTGGACGGATTATCCCACACAAGGCCTGAAGGTGAATACAGACACGTTATTGTCAACATTACCATTCTTTTCACTTTTATCCATTGTTTCCTTTTTCTATGTCTCTTTCACAGGCAGGGAAGCAAATCTAAAAATAAAGCCGCTTTTTCCTCGAAAAAAGTTACTCACTGGTAGCCCTCTTTAATCTTCTGCCTTTGTTCCCAGTCAGCTGCTCTTCTAACACAACCTGGATTTCATAAAAGAAAGCTGGAAATGGAGGATAAAACTCTGTTTTCCTGAAAAAGCATCTTTCACAGAAAAGCTACAGAAATTATTAGATTTCAGATGCTCTATCCATTTGAAAGTTGGAGATGATTGTCCTGAACAATGGCTGCTTTTTAGGCTCCTGAACTTGCTGGGCTATGGGGGTTTGGAAGGTTTTGGGTTTTTTTCAGTAGGGTGGGAATTCTCCTGTAATTTTCAATTTATCAGGTGGAGAATACTAGCCCATCACTTTGCCTTCCCACGCCCCACTTTCTACCTTATGCATTTCTTTTTTAGGCCTCTGTGTGATCATTTTCACAAATGGAGCGTTTTTATAGAATCACAGAATCACTGAGGTCGGAAAAGACCTTCAAGATGATCAAGTCCAACCATTTTTTCTCTCATTTGTCTATGACAGAAAGAGATAATTTTAAAAATGTCCAAATCATATTGTGTTCACTGCAGTGCAGGGGTGACAAACCAGCAGAGGACATCTCTGCTCACAGCATTATTTCACCCCCAGCTCTGAGGCTCGGGAAGCCCAGTGAGCTCCATCAAGCACTACTCGTTCTCCCACACCGTAACATTCTTTAGGACAGGAGTGAGAAGCAGAGTTCTGCAGCATTTCTTTCTCCTTTTCCCCCTTTTTTGCACACAGAATCTTCTCTGAAGTGCAGAAAATAGCGCATGAACTTGAACTTTGTCTTTGTAATATTACAAAGATATATTTATACAGTACAGGAATGGCACACACAGAAGTGCTGCAGCCAGGCATGAACTGGAGTGGTCTTGATTCCCTTCCAAATTTCACAGAGGTCAAAACAAGTCCAGCACCTCAGCAGGAGAGAAACACTTGATCCTGCTTAGCCACCTCTTCATCAGTGGCACAAGGAACCATTCAACCTTTTCATTTCCCATCTGAACTTTTCTGAACCTTCAGCAGATTCAGTGGTATGCTCTGGTGGTAGTTATTTTCACTTCAAGAAATGACAGTTAATAGGACCAAATGCCCTTTTACAAAACATGGTCCTAATTTGAAAGCTCATATTGTATGTGTTACTCAAACAGCACATCCACCTCATTTACAACATTATGCCCTGATAATCCAGACATGTGAGTCATTTAGACAAAATGATACGAAGAAGTGGTGGTCAATGAGAGCAAATTGCTGTCTAAAAAGGTTCTTTTTTGAGCAATTTAGCCTCCACCTGTACTTGGAACCTTGTGGTGAGTGCTGAACACTTCACTGCTTGGTGGAACCAGGGTGCACTCAGCAGCAGTAACACAGACACAGTTAATACAGTGCAGCAGGTCCCACTGTTTTGAGCCAATCAAGCAGATAAAATCCACACTGGGATCCAATGTGGCCTTAATGGATGAACCACTCGGAGCATAAACTCCAAGCTCAGTTCTTTACGACTATTGGACACAAAAGGTTTGGTGAGACGACTCTCAAATGCGCTGCCATGATGATTTTGATTTGCAAGGTTTTTACAGCATCCTGTCTCCCACAGGAAGATTGGCCAGAAGTTCCAGTCTTCTCTGCTTTTGAAAACCAACGACTTTGCCTCTTCTTTATGTGCCAAAAACTGCTTGTGTGCTCATTCATGAAGAATGCCAAATATTAAAAGTCCAAGAGTCATAATGTACCACCAAATCCATTTTGTCCAACTTCAGGAGCCAAAAAGTTTCAGCCAGATGCCTTTTATTCTTCTTGAAAAGATAACAGGCAGAGACAATGAGGCTTGTAAGGCTTCAGTGGGAGGAACCCAGAGCCTTGAGATGTGCTTAAGATGGCCCCAAAAAAGAGGAAACATAACTTCTGTACCTCCTGGATTCTCCTAGTTTGATGCCAACGTGGCCCCCAGGACAGATCACACGTAGATGCCACACAAAATAACCCAGTCCCATGGTACAAAGACACAGTGCCCTACAATAGGTTGGCAGAAACAGGCCACAGCCTCCTTGGGAATCAGAGATCCGGAAGTTCGGAACAGATCCATAAATTCCTCAGGAGCTCAGGGCCATGCAGACTGCTTCGAAGTAACAGAAGGAAGGAAATTTTTCTCTCTGCAGGCTCACGGCCCTAACGTGGTGTGACAAGTGGGTTCTAATGAAAACCATTTCTCACAAATTTTGCTGTTCTCAGCTCTGGAGAGTCACAAACAGCTCTGGGGAACAACGCAGGAGCTCTCCACTGCATAAACCAAATTGTTAACCAAGTTTCAATCACAGAACCAAAACCCTGCCCACTTATCTGTACCTGCCATCACATTAAATCTGATGATAATTGAGTTGAACAGATGTGTAAATCAGAGCAGAATCTGACCTGCCAGATCTCTATTATTAGGGATGCTAAAAAACTCAGCTTGACTTTCAGACTCTGGCTGGAATCTGAATTTCTGCCCATTAAAGAAACAAAGTCTTTTTCCTTTAAGGCTGTCCAAATTTTGAATTGGAATAAATAGGGAAAATACCCATAGTCCCTAAATTCTCAATTCATGCCATCAAATACAAGCACACATATAGCAAATCTGAGAAGAGAGGAGAAATATCAGCTAAGCTTGGGCATACAGTGTGAACAAACACTGTTAAGAAGAAGATTTTCAGCAGAAGCCATTATTCAAAGATGCCATTAGCCCACAGAAAGCAGGAGTGGGTATCTGGTACATCCTGGTTTTATTCACAATTAATGATGTTTCCTTATCTAGACAGAAAATGTTTAAATCACATTTTCAGTGCTAGGAAAAAAACATTACCCTTCTCAGAAACAGCAATTTAAACAATTTCTGGCGTTTCAGAAATGCTGCTTTATCACATGATGTATATGCCTTTCAAATTACCTGTTTTGCTCGACACTTGTGAATCAATTTGTGATAAGCAGGCAGGGAGAACCGGAGGGCACGCCTGCTCTGGCTGTTCCTGGCTCCAGCAGGATGCTGTGTGTGTGTGTTCCCGAGCCAGCATGGTAGGACTGCTACCTCTGGGAGCCACAGCTATGCCACACTTCATTTTTTCCCCACTCAACAGCCAAAATGTGCTTGGTTCCTGTTTACAGAGAAGACAAGGCATCCATTTTCAACACACTCTTCACAGCAAAAGCCAAAATAAATTCCCAGCCTTGAAAAACGGGGTATTTTTTGTCGCCACCTGCACTGCTCCTCAGTGTCTCTCATCCATAGCACCTTCCTAGCTGTCCTCCAAAGCCAACCCAGCGTGGGCAGTCAGCAAATCCCATCACTCAGGTATCCCTTACAGTGCTCCAACTGCATGGGATAAATCCAGCATGAGTCTGGTGCAATTGCCATTAATGTCAGTCACAGCTACATCAGTTACTTCCATAATCGAAGCTACCCCAGGGACTGAAATCCCAAAGAAGGCATGATCCGTGTCTCCCATCCAGACACTGAAAATTACACTGTTCTATTTTAATTCCATGCATCTAAATCTCCCATGGGATATAGAGCTGTCAATTTAAAGAGCAATAACACGGTTGGCAAATAACTGCAGACTACAAAATTTGAAAAAAATCTGAGAAGGGAAAATTTGCAAGTTAAACCCAACTCAGTTGTTGAGATTCCCTAATTTCAGTTTTTTGACAATAGACAGGAAAATCAAAACATTAACCGTAGAGAAAAGGTCTTCAGTATGAACATCTTCCATCTGGTTGAATGACTGATTTTTATCTGAAAAACTCCCACATAAAATACTTCTCTACGATTAATAAGTAATTTCCATGCATTATTACCAATAAGAAAGTCTTATGATGCAGGGCATAGATGTATTAAGCTCACAGACAAAGGACTGAATCATGAAGTCCTTTACAATGACTTTACATGAATTATTATTCCAAGTTCCCTTCAAAGCATTTGGCCATTCCTAGAATTGTGTTTCTTTTTTTTCCTTTAGATGTCTTAATTGGAGAAAAGAGGCAGAACAGAAAACATCCAAAAGACTGATAATCAAATTCAGATGAATTCATCCACTTGTTGTTTTGTTCTAACACACTGTGAAACTACAGTGTCAGAGACACGTGAGTTGGAATAGAGCTAATAAATTATCTACTGTTCTGTCCAATTGTCAAGACAATTGCCTTAATTGTTAGGAAACAGTTGTATTAAAGTACACTTCCCTTACCTGTCGGTTTGGGGTTTTTTAATAATGCTTCTCCTCATATTGCACTTTTTTATGAAATAAACATCTTCTTCCAGACCTTCAAACATGTTTTTTTTAGTGCTGAAGAGGAACTCCAAGAGTCGTGGTTGACATTTCACCTCCTGCAGTCCAGAAACTGTGTTCTGCTGGAAAAGTGCTTACTCCTGTTATTTTACTTTTAAACAACAACTATTTAAATTACTAATGATATTTTTCTCTGTTATTTAAATATAACTATTTTTATTCTCCAGTGCTTGCATGCAACTACTTTTATTCTTGAGACTGGTGGAATTCTAAATGGGTGGATTCACTTAGTAAAAATCTTGCCTTGTAGTTCCCCAAAGCTTCAATAATTCCAGAGCTGAATAACAAATCATCATTTTAACAGACATCCTTAGCAGTTTATCCCACACATAGTCATTACTGTGGCCACAGTGACATGGTAGGACCAGAAAATCAGTTCTTCAGTCATCTATAAGAGAATTGAAGACGTTTTCCTTGAGCTGTGATACTCATTAATTTGCTTACCTTCCTGAGTTTTAGTGGTTAGAATTTCCTTGTGCTTTGTTTTCTTTTAATAATTTATGTATTCCTTAGAGCACGGGAAATATCAGGGTCTGTGATCAAGTCAAATCATGTCACACTCAATAAAATATGATTCAGAATTCTCGCCAATTCCTGAAATATCTTTAATCTTTAATTTGCAATTTAAGATTAATATCCAAAAGAGAAGCTGTTGAAAAGGAGTGCCACTAAGAAAATATCAGCCCTCTGAAGACAGAGATTTATTAATGTCACATATAACTTTTAAAGCAAATCTTCAAAATTAGATATGCAAGCAATACACAGAAATGTTGGTTTCTGAAAAAGGAGAGAAGAAATTTGCAAAGCAAAGCAGAGATAAAGAGGTTTTGATGTAGTGCAGACATCAGCCTGTGAAACAGCAGCATATTACCTTTAAATAATATATGGACACTGTGTAAATGCACTTTAGTTATTAGCATTTTAGAGGACACTATGGTTGAAAGCAGTTCTCATCATGTGTTAGCACGGTATTTTACAGAATTTCTTTAATGGGTGTTTAAATGTGGAGATGAAGTGGGTGTTGTCATACACAAATACATAAAATAAATTACAGAAGAATACTGTTGTTTTTATTAAGTTCTAACTAATACATTTAAAGCAAGAATTACAGTGTGTTCTTTCTTGACTTCTCCCAAAACCTGCTGTGACTATTTCTACCTCAGTTATATAAATACAATTACCTTCCTCTTTGAAGGCAGACATATGAAAAAAATCTATCAAACTTTAAAATCTAAGAACAAATCATACCACACTTACTCACACAGTACGGTGGTGTACTGTTTTGTTTCTTTCCCTGGAAGAAATTAATTGCTTGGCACCAGACAACAGAGTTAAGCCTTTTATTTATTTTGAGAACACTCCCAAACTGTCAAAGTCCAAGTTCACTGTAGCCCTGTTGAGGTAGTGCTCCACTAATAATTGGAAATACTTCTAGTTAAAACAAAGCAAGAGTGGACTCAGTGAAATCATACAGAGCCATCCTCTCTAAACCTCTCCATCCTGTCAGACTGGGATAGAAATAATACCAAATACAGATTCTTTCATGAGAAATTTGCTCCTTTCTACTTGCCAGAGGCAGTTCTTTTAGAAGACCTTTTTATCCAGTATTTCACTAGTTCTTTAAAACATGCATGTAAATGTTGAGCTGAGGGAGTTAAAAAAGCAACTCAGATCACAAAAAAAGCATCATTTGGTTTACTCCAGATCAGAGAGGCTGGGCTGTGGCATTTCCATGTTAATACACACACACCTCTGTGTGTTTTGCTCAAGGCTGGGGAGAACAGTTAAGCACATCACACATCTTTCCTCAGGAGGTCTTAGCTGGGGTCACCAGTGGGAGACAAAGGATGAGAGTTTTCCACACAACTCCTGGTTCCAGCAGATAATCCCAGTGTTATTCCACGTCCAGCTACCAGGAGATTCCAGCACCCATCACCCCATGTGCATATTAACCCTTGGGGCCCAAAGCAGAAATGGACCCCAGCACACCCCACCTCACAGGACACAGCTCCAGAGGAAGATTCCCACATCCCCTTCCCTGTTAAAAATCACACATTGGAGTAGGAGCTCCTTGGAGCAGTGTTCAAATTAGAATATTTTCCCTAACAGTAGCACGGAGAAAACTTCTTGCTGGCCCCCCAGTGTGAACACACAGTGCACCCAGAGTAAAAACAACACTGAGAGCAAACCAGCAGCCCAGGGCTGCAGCCACTGCCAAAAGCACAAGTAGCTGGAAAAATAATTCCTTGGCCAGGAGAAGTAGGCATGTTTCCTGTCTTGGACAAGGTGGCAGAGTAGTGCTGACCAGCTTGCTGGCCAGCAGCATATATACATGAACATATGTAAATATAGGGTGTGGATGGTTCAAAAAACGAAGTGGGGGGAGAAAAAAAAAGTGATGTGTAAACAATTAATGCATCTGTGGCAAAGTCTGAAGTAACTGGGCTGATCTTCCTTCTGCTATTTAATTAGAACGCTCTGTTCAGTACATACTGTGTCCCCAGTAAGCAATGCCTCCCAAGCAAATTGAAATGAGTATAATAAATCTTGCTTTTTTTTTCCTCCAGACGTACAATTCTCTCTCTACACCCAATATATACATATGTAGGGAGAGGGAGAAGATAAAAAAATAAAGTGGCAGGAGGAAAAACAGCGACAGCCATCATGTTCATTTTTTATCTCTCTGAGAAATTAGCTTTGCAGGGCTGTAGAGCTGATGCCAACCTGCACAAGGACAGAGTTTGGTGAATAATTAAGACACAGAAATTTTTAGACATATCTCACAACTTTGGAATTGTGCAGATCAGTTAACTGTACTTGCACGTCTGAGAAAAAAACAGCAAAATGTAAACCAATTCAGGTAAAAGTTTGAATGCACATCCATGAAAAAAAGATGTATGCAGCAATATATATCTGTTTTCTTGTGTCAATTATTTTATAAAAATTATAATGCATTTCAACACTAAAGATAAATCTTCTACCTACTATGTCTTGCCTTTTTTTTTTCTGCATTTGTCTCAAGTGGGGGCCAGATGTAACACCTGAGTGTTTTTTCTTACAAGTCATAAATGCAATAACAAGGAGTTTGAGCTTCTCAGCATTAGTATCCTCGTGCCTTTCAAAATGGCCACACTGTAAAAGACAGTGCTCACCCAGCAAGGGAGAAAAAATGTTGCTGTATTAAGGCAGAATAGTTCACAAAAGCAGTGAGAGACCTAAAGTGATACACAGCTTGTGTTTATAAAAATTCATAAGCATTTCAAGTGCACTCCTAAAGGAATCACGTAGATGTTGCAACAAATTATTATATAATATAATTAAATACAAAAACCTGGAATAGCAAAATAGCATTAAGGGACAAATTTTCATTGCTGTCGCAGTGGCACACTGCAAGCAAAGATCCCATTAGAGGTAATGGGAGCTGAAGTTATAATCCACTGCGAGGTGTCAACAATAATATCCCCATGGCTTTGGCTTAAACTGGCAGAGTTAAGGCAGCAACCTGATTTCTAAATCTCCCCACTGTGTGCAGACAGGAACCCTCACAATGTCCCTCTTTCCTTTCTCCCCATCAAACCCTTTTTTTTTTTTTTAAATCACCCTTGAGCACAAAGGAGGGAGGGAGGATTGGGCATGTTACATATGGTTGTGCGTTTCCTTTGCTTTTGTTGGTATAATCAAGGTTTTACTTCATTTTAGCATGGCTAGCACTTAGAGCAAAGTGCTACCACTGAGAGTTCTGATGCTTCTCACTCTGCAGCCCTGGATAAATCACCTTTGGACTGGTGTAGACAGGCTGATAGAAAGGTGAAGGAAGCTGCTCCCCCTCTCTAAAATCACTCTTCCCCTCTTACAGACACAAATTGCACCAGCCATACACACCACGGGCATCCCCCAGTGCTATGGCTGGTAGCTGCATTTCTCACATGAAATTTGTCTTGTGGGGCCACTTTGTATACCTCAAGTTCCTGTTAGCTGCTGTCACAGGTTTTGCTGTCACAGGTTTTGCTGTCACAGGTTTTGCTGTCACTTAAGCTCTCTCAGAGTTCTGTCAGCTTTAAACAGACTGGATGCCCAAACAGGAATGCTGCAGCCCAGCTCCAATCCAAACCTGTGGGCTTGGGCTGTCTCCCATCCTTCAATTAGACCTGCCAGCTCCGAAATGCTGGAATGAAAACAATGCCCGTGTGGACTCTGGACACATGTGCAGAGGGTTTTTATCAGTTTTCATCATTTCTAAATGTTTGGAGAAACATTTTTGTGTAACTGCTGGAAAAGAGCCTTACCCACGCTGGGAGAGGAGCTGGGTTCACACTTACATGGTCATCAGAAGGATGGACTGTGCTCACTACAAACCTGCAGGTGACACCAAAGAGGGGGGAGTTTGAAGCAAGGCAACCATTCAGGGAGAACTCAATGAGATGGAGGTAAAACCATCAAAAACCTTATGAAGTCCAAAAAAGACAGATGTAAAGCCCAGAATGTGCCTGGACCAGTCCCGTGAATCCCCTCAGGGAGGGGACTGACTGGATGGCCAGCAGCTCTGCAGAAAATAACAGGTCCTGATGGATGAGTATTGACCCCTCACTTGAACCCCCAGACTAAATTTCCATATCATTCTCCCTTCCCACAGACTCACAGCAAAGCCATCTTACACATATAATGCATTATCTGCTCTTCTTCTCCATCCAAACGTGGCAGGGAATTAATCCCACTTTATGTCAAGGAAAACAGACACACACAGACATCTGCAGCAGCTCTGATGGCAGCAGCCACCCAGCGAATCCATGGCAGAAGCACAATCAGAAAACAAGAATTACTGGCTTCCAATTCTACCTATTATCCATTCAGCCATGATGATTTCCCATGAAAACCTTGCCTTGCCTGGGACTGCTGCCGGGATGTGTTTTAACAGCGCTGAGCACAAGAGCTTTCTGGCCTACAACTGATAATTCTTGGCATTACTGTAGTGCAGATTATGGTAATTATTAATAATGTGCTGGGGTAGGAATAAATTATGTGTAATACACAAAATTATGCTGGTGCAGAGCAGTGAGCTCTAACACAACAGAAAAAATAACTTCTGGCAGAGTATGTGTAATAAAGTAATAATTGTCACACAAGTGATAAGCACTTGGACAAAGGAGTTTTCAGGAAAGAACTGGCTTTTTCATGGATGTTTGTACAGGATTTAGCACTATTCATAATCCACCCTGCTACTTACTGTTATGGTCCAAATAAATTTTAATCAAAAGAAAATAAAGAAAACATAAATACAAAATTTGAGACATATAAAAACCTTTTCTCCAATACAGAGAGACAAAAAGTTGAGCAGTATTCATACAGTAGGGGAAAAGGTTTGCCACACCTACACCTCTTCTTCTTTTCTGACCATCTTAACAGAAAAAAATTAATGACTGGATAATCTGAATGAAGATTTCTGAATCAATATTCAATAAAACAAATTAACTCTGTTTCCAATGCAATGCATTTTTGGATTTGGCATTCTGTTCAAGCCACTTTTATGCTCCCCTATAAAAACTAATTGCAAGCATCAGTGTGAATAATAGGACAATAAAAGGTTTTGAAGGTATTGTCCTTGCCTCAGCCATTCTGTCATATCTAAAATTTCACGGACTTTCTTGTCCAGCAGATTCGAAAGCTCGCTCAAAAAAAATCTCTGTGTGACCTAGGCTTATCTCCCAGGGAGAATAACAGGAATCCACCGAACCTGGCAAATCTCTGTAGTGAAAGGGTCAAGTATAAAGTCATGTTTTACTCAAACTTTATTCTTTCCTGGAAAAAAAAAAAAGGGTTTCAGATTAACTGAAAAAAGGAAGAAAAACCCCAGAGTAACCTGTGTACTAAGGCAAGAGGCAAAGTCTATAAATATCAACCTGAAAGCATGAGAGGATTCTCTGATCTTTTCAGAGATACCTGGGGTGACTACTCCACTTTCTACATTGCTTCTGCCACCAGCTGTCTGTTAATTGTTTGATTGTCCTCTGCTGCTGCCTTTGGAAACACCTCTTAATACTTTCAATGTTTAACGTTATAAGACAGGAGTATGAATTACAAATGAAGGAGTACAAAGAGGAGTTGAGCAAAACCAGTGCTTATATAAATAATACATAATACCTCCCTTAAAAGGTTCAAATCCTGCCTCCAGTAAAGCAAATGGCAAACCAAGGCACTTCATCCCACTTTTTGGTACAGCTCCATCAGTGTGCTTGAGAAATAAGCAAGAAATCTAGGTAATAAATGACTATAAACCCCATCATCCTTGGGTTTTCTCGGTGGCACCTGCTAGAAGAGGTGCAATAATTACTGATTACTGGGGCCTCAGTGTCTATGACCACATGACAGCCAGGGGGACACACAAATTCCACAGAGACAACTGGAAAGAAAATAATTTTTAGCCCTTAACTCTATTTTTAAGCATTTCTACAGCATCATTCACCATAGTATCAGTGAAGAGGCTGGATTCTAAAATTGAAGGTATTCCCAGACAACCATTATTCCCCTGCATCATTCAAACACAGGGCAACATTTGTCATACACCCTTTAGAGTATGCAAAAATATTCAAATGTAGCTCTTAATATGCACGAGCACAGTACCCACCCAGGAAAACCATTAATCTCTTGGGACTTTAATATGAAGAGCACTTTTCTAGCAATGGCTTGCGACTGCTGAAGTTGTGGAAACATGTTCAGAACTGGTTTAAGTAACTAATTTTGTCACCAAACAAAATTGCTGTTTCATCTTTTAATTCAGCAGAGAGCTGCTGAAAAATTAATAATTTATTATCTCCATTAAACAGAAAGAATCCACATGAATTGTACATTTTGATAAAGTCTTAACAATTGTACATCCAGAACTACATCGTCAGTATTGCAAAGGTCCATTCTTTACTCAGTTTCAACAGACATCCATTTCTCTTTTTTCTTTTTTTAAAGAATTCACTTATTTTTAGATAAATCTAGAGAGGATGACTGCAACTCTATTCCCTGGAATTTTTAATAACATGTAATATTAAGTGCCTTGAAATTTTTGCCTATCAGAGAGGAAACAAACCAGGATCTTTAAAGAGGAGTTAAAAATTTATTTGATTCTTACACGTTACCCATTCTTGAACACTGTATTGTAGTTATCAATAATAAATACTGAGATAGCAAAGTCAAGGTGTGCCAGACAGTGCACAAACACAGAGACTGCAAGAACTGCCAAGGTGAAAAGGCAAATTAGCACATGGAGATTTGTACATGTAGGGTGATTTCTCCCCTATATCATTATCATTACTATCATTATCAAATCCTGTGGCTTCCTTGATCTGGTGGAATGCAATGTCATTCGTGTTTAGGCTACTGAAAATAAACCTGATGATAACAACCAACACATCTGTAACACAGCCCAGTGCCCAACCTTCCATGTTTTGTTATTTTAAAACATCAGGAAGCAGAGGAAAAGACAAGAATATCAGTAAACCTCAGTGCTCTTTGCATCACTAAAGCAAAGGGAGACAGGCAGTCAGACAAGAAATATTAAATTAAACGGCAAAGATTTGTTCTCTACACTCAAAGAGTTCCTTCTAAAAATGAAACTGTCAGATTTTACTATTAATGTTTGTTTATTATTGATGTTTTGGGACCTGCAGTTGTTATGAAGTACTAGAGATTGCAAACTCCCTGTGTTTTGGAAACCAGGAATTGAACATTCTGATAGCAGAAGACAGGGGAAATAATTCTCCTCTTTAAAAATAATACTTATTTTGTAACTCTCCTTCATTTAAGCTTCATTTAAAGTTTTTAGACTCTTTTGTGTTGAAAAAAAAAAGAGTTCTGACTCTGCAGGAAACACTCTCGGTGAGAGATACCTTATAAATTAATACACAGACTTGGGGAAACCTCTTACAGTACAGGAGTGTACACTAGAAATAATTTAAGGAAACACAGATTTTAAAAGACCAGGGGAAAAACCTTCTCAAAACCAGAGAAAAATTAAACATGAGAACAAGCAGTTCCACCCCTTTGGGTGCATCCACACAGAAAATCGGGCTGTGGCAGGGGCACTGGACCTCCCAGTTGGGAACCAGTTTGTCTGCTGGGCTGTGCAGAGCTGCTTGCCCCAAAACACACAGCACTTCTAGAGGCCAGTGACACACTGCTATGACATTGCTGTTGTACATCATGCATGGAAAGCTGGAACAGAAATTAAGGAATAACTCCGTCGTTCCAGCACTGCTCATAAACCTCATCGCACTGAGCCTGAGTCAGTTTTTTAAGGAGCTTCCTGGGCACCCACAACCTCTTCAGGGAATGATAACACTTGGATAGGAAAGACCAGGATAGTGCTGCTGGATGGAGGCAAGAAGTGCAGGGGGATGAGATGGGGTCGCTCTCCAGAGCCTTCCACTGTGACTCAGGGACACTCCCAGTGCAAGGGTTGAATCCTTCTGCAGGGCAGGACGGAAATGGAAAAGTGGTCTCCCATCACAGCAACATTCCAGCAGCCCCCCTCCCGAGAATTAATTGGGAAAGAAAGGCATGGATCCTCCTTTAACCCAGGGTGATCCTCACAATATTCACACGGAGTGGCCTCAGGTCCCAGCAAGTCTAGAAACACTGCTTGGGAAGGAAGTCAGACCAAGGAAGGTTGTGGTTCATCCCTAACACTTGGACAGGATTTCAGCCCCCAGTGCCACAGACAGAGCAGGGACCCTGTGACCCTGGAGGTCACAGCCCAGGAACACACACAAAAGGCATCTGTGGCCCACAAGGCAGTGGATACAATGCTCCTCAGGATGTCAATTGGACCTCAGTTCTCCTCAGGGAGAAGGAAGCTGTGCTGGAAGGGAAGGAGGATGACAACAGCAGTATTCTCTATTTTCAAGTACATTATTCCCATTCAGCCGAAACAACAGCAAAGGCTGTGTGTGCAGAGGCTGCAGTAGAGTGAAATATGTAGCACGGGGCAGGAATTTTGTCTCTTTCCTATTTTTCATCTCTTTCTGCAGGTTTACAGATAGTGTTTTTCAGGCGAGAACTGGTAGCTGATGCCATCCCATCTTTTGCTTTTGATTCCTGTAAATTCCTATTGGGTTAAATTCTGATTTAGTAACTTGGCACACTGTGAAATGACTATAGATTCCAGCTCTAGCCAGGCAAGAAGCCAAGGTAACTGCATTGTGAGAGGGATGGGCCCTGGCTCTGCTCTTGAAAATTTAACACATTTTAACAATTGATTTTCAAATGAAACATGCCCATGTCACATCAAAACAGAGCAGTATTAGGTTTCCTCCATGCTTGATGCTGCTGATCCAGCTGCCTCATTTGATCCTAACTGCACTAAAAGAAAAAGACAATTGGCTTCTCACTTTAAAAATACTCAAAAAAAAAAAAGAAAAAGGGTAACTGCTTAAAATGCATCTAGCAACAACCTGGGAATCGGCACAAGCACTGCAAAGCAACTGCAGTGTGTATGAAGCAGCAAAGAACACAGAAACTCATATTGATCATATCTGCAGATTCAAAGCCATGCTAAGTGTCGTATTCCTGAGCACTACAGAAGTAAAAGTTTGCCATGACAGCAGCAGAACTGCTCCAGGAAGCCTCAAAGAGCCTGACCATGGCACAGGAAAAACCAGAGCCCTGCACATCTCTAGATATTTGGGGGCATCTTACAAAAAAGCTCAGCAATATGTTCCAAATCCGAACCAAAATTCCCGCATTCCAGGGCTATTCATATCGTACTGCTGTTTTAAAAATCAAGATGCCTTCTCTCTTTTCCTGGGCAGGTCTTTCTCATCCAGCCCCTGCCTGAAGGAACAGACAGGGCCCTCTCCCATCCTCATACCTTCAAATCACACAGCTCCCACTGCCTCCTCAGCCCTCCTCTGTTTTCAAACACATCCCTGACTCGCTGTGGACTGGGTATTCCCAGGAAGGAAAACACAACATTAACTATGCAAATTTCTTTTTTCCTGGAAAGAATTCATTACAAGTGCTATGTTCTTTCCTATGAGAAGCAACAACCTTAAAATACATTTGCCTGTAGTGTATCTCATTACAGCTACAGAAATAACCAGCCTGTTTGCTTTGATCTTCATAACAGCTGTAAATTCTAAACAGTGCATTAATTGTATAGGCAGACACCGTGTGCAATTGTGTGTATTTCAATCTTTTTTCAATTACCCAACCAATTGTCATAGTCACTTTAAAAAAAAAGCTTCATAACAAGAAGCTTTGGGTACTTTAGCCTTAAATGACAAAGAAAGTTCAGATGAATAATTACAAATCAGGATAAACTGTGACTGCAGTATACACTTATTAAATTTTGCAGAACTATTAAGGCAAAAGTTACTGGAATATAGCATTACATAAAGTTCATATATATTGATAAAAATCATATTAAAATAATATATGAGCAGTAGAACACAGAATGATGAAGGTCAAAGAAATAACAGTCACTTTGATACAACTTAATGTGAATGAAACCTCGAATAATGGCATCCTTAGTTTAGCATTTCTTGTGTCTTGCTCTGTATCACACTTCTGGTACCATTTAGGAATCAGATCATCAAATAATTCAAAAGTAAATTTTAGATACTATATAAAAGATTCGACAAAACATTACAGAAATTATCTTTGTAAGGACATTATATAAATAATACTACAAGGCTTTCTAAGTCAGGCTCATTCTAACTTGATATTTTTCTGCATTGCTGAAACCAAAAAAATATATTTGGGTCCTAAAATAATATAAATGAAAGTGTCTATATCCAGATGCATATCTACTTTAATTTCATAAATTAAATATGAAACATAAACAAAATCTCATGTGGCAAAAAATATACTGATTTCTAATATCAAGCAGCATAAATGACTTAAACCATCTAAGTAGCTTTAAAAGCTGATTTTATTAGACATTTTACATTAAATGTGGGTTTTATACTATTTTTTAGCAGGGCTTTTTCCCCCCCAGAAGAAGGTAATTTTAGAAAAGGATAGCTTTTTAAACAGTACAATTACACAAAAATTAAGAGACTTTTACTGTATTTATAATAAGTGAAAATTTATGTTTAGAAAGTCTGACCTAAACCTTTTTGCTGCCAATAAAAATATTCCCATTCACTTCAAATGTAATGGAATATTTAGACTATCTAAATTGGTTTTAAAGTTTAATTTACTAACAAACAAAGTAGCAAAGGACCACCAATGTTGCACAACTTGTTTGCACAGTTGTCATCCCTAGAAATGGGACAGAAAGTTGCTTCTTATTGCAGAAAATGCTCACAGAATGACTTAGGTGGGATGAGACCACCAAAGGCCACCTCCCCCTCCTGCCTGCTCAGAGCAGGGTGCATGGAGCGACCAGGGCAAATCAAACCTTCCAACACTGAAGGCATCACGAGATGAAAGAGAAGATTTATGTGTGGCACCTGCTGTGCAGCACTAGAGAAAAGCAAAAATAATCCTAATTTTGCCAATTAGATGCAACCAGCAGAGATTCTGAGCATTATTTGAGTAACATTTTCTCCATCTCTGCAAACTGTGGTGCTGCTAACAGCCATAAATTAATTGACCATCCATTTTTTAAGGCCCAGACATCATTTTCCATATCATAAAATCCACAGCAGCAATGAACACGTGCTGATCCACATTACTTCTATTCAGAGTGGGTAAAACAATATAAGATCCAGGCAAGGTTGACAAAACAGGAATGGTATGATTAAAGTGTCCTTATACTCTTGTCCTAATTCCAGAGGCAGATTGCTACTTGAAGCCAAATGTCTTGGATTTCCACAGAACACAGTGAAACCAAGAAGTTTCTCCGTTCCCAGAAAAGCATGGCAATTCAGTAAATCAATGTTAATGTCGTGATCAGCAATTTAACCAAATTATTTATCAGCAGTTATTTATCCTTTCCTATCAGCAAAACCCACAGTCATGATTTTATGCAGTATTCCCTCTATACAAACATGCACACAAATGGAACGAGGTCTGAGCAGCTGTGCAGAAACACAGCTTCCAACAAATCAATTTGTGTTTGGAGAGAGATGTTCCACTGTTTCCTGGGGTATGCAGAGCAACAGGATGCAGCAGGGCAGCAGCTCAAAGGTTAGATTTGCAAGGAAAACTCCACGAGTGACATTTTCAAAGCCAGCTAGGAACATGGACACCCATTTTGCCTCTGTCTTAAAGGTAATTTGCCATCCAGGATTTTTCTTCCTTCTGCATATGTAGAATTCTACACTCAAACAATCTCTGCTTACAGGCTTGGAAATAAGACCCTCTTCTCTTTTCTTTGTTGCAAAGTTATCAAGGGCCTCTTTGTTCTTATATTGTGTGGTTCATTAAAAAGGGAGAACTTTCATTTTCCTTATAATGGAAGTTGTGCCTTCAGAAACTACACATACCCCTGAAACAGCCCTATGTGGAATCTGTTGATATCAGATGTGTATTTCCCTCAGAAACACTCTCACAATGAAAGAGAAATAGCTTTTCATAAAAGAAACTAAAAGAACTTGAGAAGTAATACAAAACACAATAAAAGAATTTATTTCTAGCAGTGCTCTTCTGAAGTACCCATCCTTTTGGAGACGCATCAGAGTTTCCTAAAGGATTTGTACTAAAAAACACTTTAAAAATACACAGCAGGTTTCTTTAGGGATTCTATCAGGCTTCATTTCTAACTGATTCTCCAGAAGTGTATATCTGAAAAGGCAAAATCCTGCTACACTACACACTGATGTCGGGTGGCAGATGAGATCCTCCACTCTAGCACTGTACTCATGTTGCACCTGAAGAGCATCCACTGGGGAGAATTCCTTGCTCCACCACTAGACAAATGAATCTCTGCCCTCACCACATCCCCATCTCGACCATTATTGAGGGGGCTGGGTGTAAAATGCATTTGTATTTCAGTAAGATGTATTTTTAAGAGCCTGCTAATGCTGCACACGCTTGCTTGGACACACCACCCCCATTTTCATTCAGCACGGTAAAATTGGACCCTTTCCACTGCCATGTTTTCACAACTAAATAATCCCTTCTATTTCCAAAGTTCCTCATCCTTCCTGTGAACCTTTATCTCAGCAGCAGGCTGAAGTACCAGGCTCTGCTAATAAGGAGAAAGTCCCTAGTGAATCCTTGTCTGGTTTAATCTTTCTTTTCAGACCACTTCTTCTGCAACATATACTAATTAATTAATTTCCACATTTACTTGCCAAACTCTATTCTGTAACGAGCAAACCTCTGCTGTGACTTCTCTCCATTTCTCCAGTCTCTCCCTTTCTCTCTGACATCCTTTTCAGCATGGCAAAATTTCTGCCACCCATCAGAGCAGCTGGAATTTCAACCACATTACATCTTTGGCCTGTCCCTCTACCGATAAAGGACAACTTAAGCCTTGCCTTCATTTTCTCAGCACCTCAGCAGCCACCCCCTGAAAGGCTTTCCCGTACTGTATACCAGACTCAGTCCAATCCCACTTTGCTCAAACTTCCCCTCAAATTCCACTTTCTCATTCAAAAACTTATTTCAGTATTAGCAAAGGTCAAAAATATAAAAGGTTATAATATCTATTTGTCACCCCTACTTAGATTGCTTTATTATTTCAGCTCAGAATATGAATTGGGCAAAATTATCTAAAATGGCACTTGAGTAATTCCATGATTATACCAGAGATGTTTTCTCTCAGCTTTGCATAAGAGATTTTTCATTCAGCTAGATTATTGAAGCTTTGCCTGAGCCCTCACTTTCTTCTGTCATAATCTTCAGCAGACAACTCAAACTAGATGTTTCTCAAATTGTCCTTCCTGGAGTGCATCGTTCCATTATTATTTTTCGTGGCACTGACACACACGTGGGTGACATTTGCGCATATTCACCCTTGGGTGCCTTACCTCGATACATTCCCGCACAGAGCAGGATTGCAGTTCATTCGGAAAGGCTGGAACGAGCCACTTCCCTGCTGTCCACGGGCACTAAATCAGATTTCAATTCAGGGCCTTGCAATAATCAAGAGAGACATCTGCTGGCAATAAAAGCAAAGGGCACCCATCAAAGCACTACACATTTAACTATGTGGATATACCTTTATCCATGAAAATCAACCATTCAGGGCTAATTAGAAATACCCAATCGGCTGAAATCACACGTTCACTTTCATTACACCCTCTCCCAGGTGCATCCTGTTTCGTTTGGGATGTATTTCCTCTGGTTTTGTTGGATATGGTTTGCTGCTTTATGCCGCCTCACAAATGTGGTCAGTGGGATGGATGCAGCTTAATACAAGAGGTGTTTATTTACTAAAAGGATCACACATCTGGTTCAAAGCTGGAATATGTGCTCTGAGGGCAAGGTATTTTATAAATATGAGTCCTATAATTTTAGCAAATGAATGAGAGGATGCCATCCATTAACTAATTAGTGCATAGCAACTAATTGTAAACGATCAAGCTTTGATGATACCTTAACTGACATCACTCACAGCAATGGCAGTGGCACCAGAGGAAGTGTGATCATTGGCACAGCTCCAGGGGGGTGAGAATCCAGCCAGCCTTCTAGTGCTAGAGCTATTTCGCTATAATTGGGACAAAGATTATTTTTAGACAACTTTCATGTGAGCTATAAAGGAAAAAGCCTTCGTAGACAACGCCTTAAAATGACACTCAGCCACAGCCTTGCTAGCTTGGTTTGGTTTGGCCTGTGGCTTAATATTCATATTTTGAGCTTTATCAAGAGCCAAGGAGGAAAATGTGCCACAGGTGTCCAGCAGGACATTTCAAATAAACAGCGAGGCACACAATAACCCACTGCCAGTGCAGTGCTGCTGATGCAGCTGCCTCACATTTGATTCTACCCACTTTTTCAATTGTCCAGCCTTCTTTCCCCAGCTCTCAAGCAATGCCTTTCAGCCCTGCCTGGGGAGGAGTCCATTGTTCCACCATCCCCTGCAAGGTGGGAGATGGCATCCATGAGTAACAGCTGCTGTTCCCTCTCCAGGACTCAGCCTTAGGTCTTAGGAAAACTCTTGTGACCAGACTTCCCATTTTCTTTTGGAATACACCAGATTGCACATAATACCTGATTTTTAGAAAGCAGCACTCTGGAGCTGACAGGACGTCTATTCACAAGGTCCTCCTTGTGCCCTCCCTGCTGTTATTTCTCCCTCTAGGTCATTTTCACAGACAGTTGCCCCCTTTAATATTTTTGTGAGAGTGTGGCAATAGCCAGCAAGTCCTCACTGTATTTTCCCTCCCTCTACCCCCAACCACGTGCCTAAATGAGATGTCCTGTCCACATTTTTGCTATAATTTAGTATTGAAAGTAAGAAAACAGCAGAGGTGGCTCAGGATTAATTGAAAGCTCATCTTTCATTGTATCAGGGCATTGAACTATTTTCCAAATGAGTCAATTGCAGTGATAGGAAAACAATTTTCCAAGAGGCAGCAGAAAATTCACAGTAACAAACTGGCCTAAACAGTAAAAAGCTCTAGAAATACTAATGTTTCAGGGAAAATATATTTCAAGCAAAGTTAAGCTAATAACAGAGGAAAACTAAACAGTCAACATACACCAGTTGCTATTCCTGTTTATGAACTACACATCTTGTTTGTGCACTTTAATAAAGCAGCCTTAATAAGCTTCAAAGAAAATGCTACTTTTCTCATAATTTCTCTTCATCAGTGCATGGCACCAGTAAGAGTGAGCAAGGGCATTGCTCACTGAAATACTCTAATGACATTTCTGCTCTGAATCAGCTACGCTGTGTGATGAAAATGACTCTTAATGAAACTCCTTGTACCATTATAATACAGTTTCAACTGCAATCACTGTGCTTTTATGTTTGGCAAAAGGCAGTCTCCATTATTCTTAGTTAATGTAAGTAGCAAAGATTGCACTTGCTGATATGATTTCACATTCCTTGATAGGACAGGCTGCAGGTCCGAAGAGACCAATCAGTGAATCAGAGACCACTCACATTTCACTGCTCCTATAATTAGGAATAAACCATCCACATCTCCAAACTGCAGCACTTCTAATCCTGAGGATAACCAGGATAAACTATCTTTTACAGTAACTACTGCAAAGTGTGGAAAAACCTCACTTTACATGCCAACAACACTTACACAGTTCTGAAAAAACATTGCACAATGCTGACCCTTAAAGATGTGGTAAGCTTTTAGCACAATACTCAGTCCCTAATTGTAGTGTAAAACTATTAAAGGACCAATCTCACAGACCCATGAGAAGGCTTTTTTTTAAAAATGCCTATTTGAACTCAGTTATGAACATTTGTATATTCACAGTGAAATCCATATGCATTTTAGAGGCATAAAGCCTCCCAAATAAATTTTGAGACCTACAGATCACACCACCATCTGAAAAAGCACAGAGTTATGACAATGTCAACTCCCAACACACAAAGAAAAATAATTGGGTGGCATTCAATTCAATTCAAAACAGGTAAAAACAAAATATGCAACCCATTTGAATACTGCTAAGTAAACTTTATTATTGTCAAGGCTAGTAGTGCTTATTGAGCAAAGATTAAATGGTTCTACAACAGGAATTTCAGAAGGTGTTGGGAGCGTGGCATAATAACAGCCAGGAGCAAGATGTGAGTCTGCCCTCAGGACTATTCATGAGTTCTATTATTTCAAAGCTGGCATGGATTGGGATATCTTTAATTCTTTACATGGTGAAGTGTGCCTTTTTTGAGCAACCCCACCTGCTGAGATGACTCATTTCAGCAGTACTGAACCCAGACCTCTTGTCTAATGCTCAGTGGAATTCAGCCTTCTCATTTCACAGGACGTCTCATAATTTCCTTTAAATTGCCAAGTACACAACTAAAACAATGTAGTCTCCTGAAAAGAGACAGACTGTGAAAAATTACATTTCAGAAATGAGGTCAGCCTAGAGATATATTTGGAGACAACCATCAGGGTTTGACAAAGATTCATGTTTAAAGAAAAAGCACCCATCATTTACTCAGATGCAGAAACTGAGTTTGAGTTAGAAACACAGCTAATCAAAGTATTTACCTGCTCAATTAACATGCAGACTTTATTCTGCTCTACCAAAATAATCTCATTTCTTCTCCATCACCCTACACATACTCATGCAGAAGATAAAATGCATAAACCCAAGGAATTTCAAGAGAAATTTTCAGAGAGCCTGAAGGTAGATCACTTTTAATGCTGCTTTCATTCCATTTATGCACCCTGCTCCACTTTGTCTGGTAAAAAAGTAACATCTAATCCTGCTCCTGAAGCCCCCAAATTCCCAATCACAACTCTGCATAGAAGAACAAGACACAATGACAAAGACAAAAAAAACCCTCAAAACATGAAAAGGTTCCCTAGTTACCAGATTTGAATGCCTTTAAGCAACTCCTGTCTTCCAGAAAGCTTCTTGTTTCTTACCTCCTATTGTGTTCTTCAAATAAAGCAGGCATTTTGAACTCAGTGGCACAGAAATCATCAGAGAGAGGCAGAGTCAAAGTTTCTTCAATTTGTGTGATTGAACACACCATAAACACTACAAGGCTGAAACAACAACACTGAAAAATAATTTGATTTATACCTTCTAACCAAAATAGCGCATCTTCTTCAGAGCCTAAACATGGCACAGACTTACCTGAAGATAAAATTAAAAATTCATTTCTTCCACAGCTAGTGCTTTTTTGCATTTCTAATAATCAGTCCAAATTTCTATTTTAGGCACTAAGTCTCTGGTTAATTTTGTATTTCAATTGAAAATTCATCTCTTAAAAACTTTTTAATTAGCACTTCTTTCAAGTTGTATAATTGTTAATTAGTTGCTCTCTGTTAATTTTAAGTTTGCTGGCAAAGTGCTCTGAGGCTTTATAAATAACCCACTTCATACTGGTTTGCATTACTGTGACATGACACATGTGGCAGGCCAGACACATCAGGGACAGGAGTGGCATCCTTCTGAAATCAGTTTCGCTGAGAAATCCTAAAGGTCATAAACTGAAACCAGGACGAACTCAGGAAAAATAATTACGTGCTATTCACAACAAATAATGTGGATTATTGGGGTGGGCTGGCCCTGGCTGGACACCAGGTGCCCATCAAAGCCACTTTATCAATTCCCCTCCTCAGCTGGGAGGGGGAGAGAAAATATGACAAAAGGCTCATGGATTGAGATAAGGGCAGGGAGAAATCCCACAGCAGTGAGTGTCATGGGCAAAACAGACTCGACCAGGGGAAAATAATGCCACTCATCCCTGGCTTACCCTGAGCCAACAGCAGATCCATCTTGAATCCGATGGCACTGGCTCCATCAGAGATGGGAGAAGATTCTAGCAGCTTCTGCCAGTAGCTTCTCTTCTTTCCAGCTACCAAAACCTAACCACGTAAACCTAATGCATTTATTAAAATTACTACAATTTCTATTATATGCTGTGGTAGAAGTCACGTCTAAATCGGGATTGGTCGAAAAGCACCAACACATTTTCAAAGAGAAACAAGGGACAAATCAGAGGCAGGACAATATTTCAGACATAGCAGGGCTCTTCTATTTCTCACTATGAAAATGTCACGAGTGTGAGAGACAACAAGCACGAGGAGCAGAAAGGAACAAGGGGAGCAGGAGGGTCACAGCTCACTGAGTGCAAACACAGGCTTTGGGAGCACAGCACACCAGTTCCTGTAGAGATTTTTAGAAGCTCTTCCCCTAAAAAGGAGAGAATACAGCAATTTTTGCTGCAGAATCTGAATGACAGGCAAAAAAGGCTGGGAATTTGGGAGCTGAAAGTCAGAAGTTGGTATAAAATACCTTGTTGGACCAACCAGGAACTCCAACACAATGAAATCAGCTCTAAAGGACAGGAAAAAAGACAACTCAGCTGAAAAAAAAAGCTAAACTAAAAAGAAGAGATGGCAGAATATCCATGCTCAAACACCAACACAATTCTCAACTGAGTACAACAACGTGATTTATTGGTATACATTTTGAGTAACACATTAGATGTTAAATCCAACTTTTTGCTGTAACTTTTCATGATACGTCAGCGATGAAAATCTGAGAGATTTTTTAAATTGACATTAAAAATTATCATTAAAGGGGAAGAGCTATAGCTTTTGTGGCTTTTACAAATACTTGAAGCAATCTGTGTAAAACACAAATTCACACACACACACACTCAGCACTTCCAAGTATCAGCAGTTATTGTCATTAACACTGCAGTCTATCTACTACCTCCAATAATATGATAATATTTTAGCTGCCCTCAGACTTCATTATTTCAATTCACTATCCTTAACTTCTCTCAGCAAAAGAAGTCTTTCAAAGAGCTTTTATGCATGTATGTAGAGAAGCAGTGGCTGGAATACAGTCACTATGGACTTTGCTGGCTGGATAAGTAAAAGATTTGCTTCTCCAAAACGAACACTCTCATAAGCTCTTCAAATATCAGCACATAAATACACAGAGGTGAACGTGCTAAATGTGACAAACTGTGACACACTAACAAGTGTGTGTCTGCCTCCCTCTACCGGATCCCACCTGTGTAGCTACTGGCCCTACTGCAACTGCTGGCCAAAAACCACACATGGACATCTTTCGTCTCAAAACTCTGATCTCTGTATCATTTATGGTCAGACTGTCTATATGCAGAACGCAGGATTAAATGTTCCCAATTTTGGTAACAGATTTTCAACGCCAAAGGTGAAGGCAGGTGTTTGACATGTGTATAACATGTATAAATAAGGCAAATACATCTTTGCTAAAAGCAGACAGTCTTGATGGGCAGAAAAGAACTGTCTGAAATTCAGCAAAGGCCAAAAGGTCCTGCACCTCGGGAGGAATAACCTCATGCACTGGTACAGGCTGGGGGCCAACCTGCTGGAAAGCAGCTCTGTGGAAAAGGACCTGGGGGTCCTGGTGGGAAAAAACCGTCCATGAGCCAGCAGCGTGCCCTGTGAGCAAGAAGGCCAATGGTATTGTTGCCTTTCCCTGGTCTTAAAATCAGAGCCAAACACGGTTAAAAGAGAGAAGGGATTTACCTGGGTATTTATTTAAGGATCCTTAAGGTGCACTCTCAGTCCGGGTGGAATGGGCTGAGCAGCACAGACCGAAATGCACACACACGACACATGGCATGTACAGTTACAGGCCTTGGGAATCAGCACAGCTATCAAAGATTCCCCAGTGAGAGGCTCCAGTGAACCCCTCATCCGAGGAACCTTCCCCCTGGATGGGCCTATCTCAGTTCACAGAATGTGTTCTGGAGAGGACCTTGGTGTCTGGGGCTTTCTGACCCCCAATTGAGAGGCTTCCAGGATGTTTGGTCTCCTGGCTTAACAGAATATTGGGTCTATGCTAGTTATCAAACCTGAGGAATTAGAAATATGTGGGCTAAAAAGCACTAAGAATACATAAAAGCTATATAAAAGAGTATATAAAAAGGGATGTATAAAAAGGCAAAAAATCATCATGGCATCAGTATCCTGGGGTGCATTAGGGAGAGCATTCCCAGCAGGTTGAGGCTGGTAATCCTGCCCCTCTGCTCAGCCCTGTGAGGCACATCTGGAGTGCTGTGCCCAGTTCTGGGCTTCTCGGGATCAGGGAGACACAGAGCTCCTGGAGAGGGGCCAGTGGAGGGTAACAAAGGGACTGGAGCATCTCTTATCAGGAAAGGCTGAGGGAGCTGGGCCTGTTCAGCCTCCAGAAGAGACGACTGAGAGAGGACCTCATCAATGTCTGTCAGTGTCTGCAGGGAGGGGTCAGAGCATGGACCAGGCTCTGCTGGGTGGTGCCCAGCAATGGCACACGAGGCCATGGGCAGAAACTGATGCACAGGAAGTTCCACCTGGACATGAGGAAAAACTTCCTTATTGTGCAGGTGACTGAGCACTGGAACAGGCTGCCCAGAGAGACTTCTCATCTGATCAGTGTTTATTTCAAACATGTGTGTTCCATTTACAAAATGTGCAGCCTGGGATTGTACTGGCACTGGAATTTTAATTCCGTAAGCACACTGCATGTAACACAACATGCATTAACTCCAATTCAGAGCAAACTCCCTTAACACTGCACATTAAAATAAAATACTGAGTGACTCCTGCCACTATTTTTCTGTCCCTACCACTTTTCAGGGCACTGACTGTCACTCTGGTGACAGCTAGCATCTGCAGATCTGCTAAGTTTCAAAACATTCACATCAGTATCGGCTCACAGGACAGAGCATTGCAGTTAAAAGTACACAGAAGTTCTGCTTCTAGAAATTTTTTTTCTATTCAAGGGAAGGCTTTAAAAATGGAATTTACTCCAGAGCACACAGCAGTCCCTTAGGGGCTGTGTACTGTTGAAGTCCGCTCAAGGCTGCATTAGCAGTGCAGTGGGCTTTTCACCTCGTTTTAAGTGAATTTATTGATCCTGACTAACCTCCACAGCCCCTGCAGTCATCAATCCTTTATCAACAGCACTGGAACAGCACCTCTCTTACTAGGGTTGTCCAGAATACCTCAAATCAGCTGAAATCCATCCCAAAAGTCCTCCTGCTGGAAGCCCGAGAAGGTCTTTTTGGCCTGTTCTGAGCTCCACAGAAGCAATCAGCAATGCCCTCACTTGCTGCTTAGGGCTGGAGGAGGGGTGTCATATTTAATGGAAAGAGGTAAGGCTAAAGAAATAGAAACCAATCAGTATTAATGACAGGTCTCATCCTCAAGTACAAACAAAAAAAACAATGGAAAATGCTGGGGAGTAGGGAAACATCTATCCTGCCAAAACCCCCACAACCTCATAATCCTGAACACTGGATATGCAGAGCATTAGCCATCCATGAGCAACTACCTGAAGAAGGATTTTTCCCTATTTCCATCACCAACATCCTTCCCTCATCAGTATCTGGCTTACTCCACATACAACCTGAAGACAAACCTCTGAAAGTCAACATTTTTAGGCCAGCGCCTTCCTCACTTCTTTTAATCAATGCTATTTCCAGAGCCTGGCGCACCTTTCGCAACACCGCGTTCCCGGCCCAGAAATAAAACCGCTGGGTGAAACACCTTTCCACAGGAAAACTGGGAAGATGCTGGGAGAGGGCGCGGGGAAAGCTCGGGGAGCGGCCGAAGAGGAGGGTGCCGAGCCCAGCCCGGGCGGCTCCCGCGGCCGGGGAGCCTCGGGGACATCCGCGGGGGCTGTCCCGGGGCGCCTCGGGGACATCCACGGGGGCTGTCCCGGGGCGCCTCGGGGACATCCACGGGTGCTGTCCCGGGGAGCCTCGGGGACATCCGCGGGGCTGTCCCGGGGAGCCTCGGGGACATCCGCGGGTGCTGTCCCGGGACGCCTCGGGGACATCCGCGGGGGCTGTCCCGGGGAGCTTCGGGGACATCCGCGGGGCTGTCCCGGGACGCCTCGGGGACAACGGCGGGGCTGTCCCGGGGAGCCTCGGGGACAACGGCGGGGCTGTCCCGGGGAGCCTCGGGGACATCCGCGGGGGGTGTCCCGGGACGCCTCGGGGACAACGGCGGGGGCTGTCCCGGGGAGCCTCGGGGACATCCGCGGG
>VZRV01009174.1:309816-365430 GCA_013398115.1 Falcunculus frontatus
GGGCCGGGGGTGTGGCTCGGCGGCCCCCGGAGCTGGCCCAGCTGCAGCTGCAGGAGGAGATGTGCGAGCTGGGCATCCGCCTTAAGGAGCTGGAGCTGGCGGCGCTCATCGGCGACGGCTTCGACGCCAGGCAGTGTGCGTGCGCGTCCCGCCGCGGAGCCGCCAGCGCTGCCCGCCCCAGCGCTGCGCGGGGCGGTGGAGGTGCGGGCACACGGCACCGCCACCGCCCGGCACAGCCCGGCCGCAGGCGCAGCAGGTCCCCCCGGCAGTGACCCCTAAACGGGATGTGCGTGGGGCGGGTTTTGGGTATCTCCGCCCCGCAGCGCCGTAGAGCCAGCCCGGGGACACGGCGGGGGCAGCGCAGGTGCGTGCGGGAGCACGGGGGCGCAGGGAGAAAAGCCACTGTCCCGTGTCAGCTACCACTGCTCGTGGGCAGCCGGCTGAGGGCACGAATTGGAGGAGGCACAAGAACTAGGGGCGTAGTCACTGTTGCACAAAGCAACAAAACCCCCGAAGTCGTTACGTGTCAACAAAAAACCCAACGCAGGCACCAGTCAAGTGGGAGGGAGTTTGTACATGCAAAATGTATCGACTCGTATTGAGACCCTGCAGTTGTACATCAGTTTTGATGTAAAATGAAGGCCACTGATGGCCACAAGTAGTTGGAGGCATAAAAAACCCCAAAACCAAAACACACCTGCCCCCCCAAAAAAACCCAAACAACCCGCACCAAAAGAAACCACCAACCAACCAAAAAATCTCCAGTTAAATTACAAATGAGCTTGGCATTTTAATTTTACAACCTGCTGGCCATGAAGAAAATGCAGGAAATAAAATAGTTCAGCAGATGAGGATGGTACTTAGAGTTTCAGTGGTGAGGCCAACAACTCTAAGGACACGATGCTCACCATTTCCTGCAAGGCCACAGGCTGTCAGTCAGGAAACTTTCAGGAGTGAAAAGGTTTCAAGAACATAGGAAAAATGTCCATCAGATATGTGAATTCAAAGGAAGATCTCAAAGAAATTCTGATTGGTAGTTCACATAGATTTTTCCCTTCATTATAGCAATACACACCTCTTTCCATTTTTAGTTCCCATCATTTTGAGAAACTCTAGTTTTTAGATATTTGCTTGCCAAGGAATTGTAAGGATTATTACCATGCTTGCTTAATACATTATTTGATTTACTTAAAAGTATTGCAAATTATTAATGACATCATCAATGACATTATATTTCATTCCTGTTTAGATAAAATTCTGAAGGCACTGGAAGAAAAGAAGATACAAAGCATGAAAGCAATGCAGAACCTGAAGTAATGGCCAACAACATACTGAGGATTATTTCAGCTAGCTGTTCTGTCACTGCATCACTATCGAGTGCTTTAATGGGTCTTCAGTGTTGGGTTTCTACTCACTGTATGCTGTTCTCCTACCAAATTAAAAATGTAGCATAGTGTTGACTTTTTTTGTGCATTATTTGTCTGGTACTAGTTACTGATAACACTACTGTGTCTTTTAACTTTTTTTTTCTCCAATTACTTTATGCAGGAAGCGTTTTCTTCAAAAACACTAAGAAATGAACACTGCTGTTGTCAGGATTCCCAGCAGTCCATATCTGTAGCTGGGAGACACAGAAATGGCAATACAAAATATGGTTGGGCTTTGTTTTGTTTCACTTTAGTTCTAAGTATATTAAGAGCAATTTTGAGTAAATAGATATGGTCAAAAGTCCGAAGCCTCTAAACCAGCTTAAAAAAACTACTTTCATGTTAACATAAAAATCTTTGTTACAATCACAGTGTATTTCTTTATTGTCTTTAGTGTACCAAAAATTACAGAAGTTGTGGCTTGAGTTGGGTTTTAACAGAGCAGTCCCATGACATTGACTGTCAACTGACATTTTACTATTATTTTAGGAATAACTGTGCTTAGGCTAAAGCCTGTGGCAGTTTTTGAAATGGAAACATCCTTATGTTTGGAAGGCACTTCCTTTCACGAGTTAAAATGGACACAGGCACGGATGACAGATTGAAGATCTGGAGAGCATTTAGCATTCAAAAGGTAATACCACACGTGGCATGGAGAATAACACCACAAAGTAGTAAACAGGCTCGTCAGACTGATAAAAGATGCCAATTACTTTTTCCTATTCCATTTCTAGAGCAGTAGGTGGCAGCATGAAATAATAAAGTAACTGACCCTGAAGCTGCTATATTTTGGCAAACAGCTTTAAGAGTAGTATTTTAATCTCTGTTTTTTAAAAACTGCGTTCAAGCTGCTCAGATGTGAAATGTTTTAACACAATATGATATCAAAATTTTATTTCCTCTTACTGCTTATTGCAGCGTTCATCCTTATACTGCCTCAATCTTTCCAGCCAGATTCTGATCTACTGTACACAGAGTTTATATTGAAAAAAAAATCTAGTTTATAACTCCCATTTGTCAGTCATCAAACTATAGTAATCACATTTTAATATGATTATGAATGAACACCAGAACACTTTGGAAATCTGGGCTGCAGTGTTTTACTGCTCCCTCTGCAGAAAGAGGATGAAAAGTCTCTCAAAAGGGTTTTGAGGCTAAAGCAGAAACAGTTAATTACTGTGAAAATGTGGATGGTTAAACTGAAATTGTTGATTACTATGAAAATGAGAATTTTGTTAGTGCCTAAACTAAATACCAGAAAACAAATTTGAGCTGGTCAAAAAGGGCCAATACACAGAGGCCTTCAAAGGCTCTGTGCAGAAGTGGGAGCTTTAGAATCAAGTTAGGTAGCAGAGGAACTATCTTCATTTTCTCAATCTCCAGATCAATTTCGTTCCTAAACCACCCTGAATTTTCCAAGGTTATTGCAAGGGCCTAGAAAGATTTCCATTACATGGAATCGCTGCTTCCTAACAATTACTTCTCAAGTCTTTCACTACATCCAGCTCTCATCAGCCATTATTCACTCAGATTTACTTGGCTTAAACAGAGCTGCTTTTCATGGCACACAGTTTAAATATTTTCCATCTGTTGTTCTGTTTTTCATATGGGCTTTATGTTGAAGCAACACTTGTTGTTTAATCACTGGGTGATAACGCAAGGAATAACATCAGTTAATGTGTAATCTCAGAGTTTCCTGGGGACACACATTTACTGTGAAAATCATCTGGATCATGGAATTTAGCAGAATGGTTACCCTTGGCCAGTGTCACCCACAGCACCCTTCCATCAAGACGCTTTCATCAAAACCCTTTCTCAAGAAAAAACCAGGCTATTAATACATAATGGCACATATGCTGATTTTCATTTGCCCCTAAACATTTTATTTACCTTTACTTTTCTGCTCTGTTTCCACCTGAACTTCTTAAATTCGGTAATTTGCTCTCATCTGAGGGCTTATGTTTTCATCTCAAAGCTGATCTGTTTATTATCTCTTTTGTAAAAATTAAGCCATGTATTAGACAAAACAGAACAGCATTCTTACTGCATTTTCTTTTATTCACAAACAATGTGCCATTCGTTTTTTTAATTGTCTCTCTTCTCTTAGATTGCTCAAGCAAGGCTAAACCTGACATTTAGACGCTGGCACAGTTCAGATCTCTTTCATGTAGCTGCCTTGTGACACAACAAATCTATCCCTATTGCATTCAAGAAAGAAATCTTAGGCTACAAATTTGATTCATAGGCAGAGATCTCAAAACATCAGTAGGTTGCTCCCATTTCCAGTTCTAAACAAAGCAAGCTTCTCAAAAAGCAGAGTGTCACACCTTCACAGCCAGCCTGAGGGCTGAGCCATGGAAGAGCCACATCTGCACCTGCAGTGATGCTCAGGTGCTCCCCAGGGAGTGCCCTCAGGTTCCACTTCTGAAACCTCAAATGGCCTTGGCTGCTTTATGATGGGAAAAATGAGATACAAAGCCATTCAAAAACCAGAATGCATTTAAACTTTAAATTGTTTTATGCCAAACAGTTGGGTCCATTAAATTTCAGACTGCTGTGTTTGAGTTTGCCACATTAAAATTCTCCAAATAGATATTCAGCCTTATTACAATGGATCATTAGAACTTAAATTAATCTTCAAGTCAAGCTGCCTTAATTAGCTCAGGGACAGATTACAAAGGAAATCCAAAAGCAGTAAGCCATCATAAAATGATTTTTCCGTTTTCAGCAGCGTGTGCTGCATTTTAGATTCTCCTGCCCTGAAAATTCGGAGCTAATATCTCAACGTGAAGTAGGGGAATTGAGCAGCACTTAACTCTGGGAAACTTGTCCTCTTTTTTTTGTTTGGCAGGTAGAGTTTCTTAAGGTCGCTGACATCCAGATACTGAATCAAGGAGTTGCCAATCAGGATGCAATCCATAAGTGGTGCATTTGTCTTTTCCAAGGAAACATATCATTATTAATAACACGAGTCAGTTGTTTTATGTTACACACTAAAAACATACATTTGTGAAATAGGCTCAGATTTTGGTGTATCTTGAGAAAAACCAGAACAACCCCTTGAGGCAGTTTAAGTACTTGCAGTCAGAGCATATATATATAAAATATTTAAATACATATATACATTTTAAAAATTATAGCTTAACTGTGCCATCTGTCTAGAACCTTAGTAGTGATACGTACTCTAAGAAGTTCATTCATCCTCTATTTTTGGAAGATCCTTTCCTTCCTCTTTTTTCCCCTGAAACTGCAAAGTAGTAGTAAAAGGAACTTTTTATTCCAAATTTCTTGCATCACAGATTACACAAAAGCAGTCCTGTCAAAAGCACATAGCTGCATTTTCCTCTTCCTTTTACTTCAGACTGACAGCACAAAACTTAGGCCTCAGTAAATGATATTAAAAACCACAGTAACTGACTGAATTATAGGGGAAGGCAGAGAGGACGTTAAGGTGAGAACAAAAATTCACAAAGGGAACACAGAATCACAGGATGTCCTCAAAGCTCACACACCTGCCAGGAACTGCCCTGCTCATCCCTGCAAGGGAGGCAGGCACCTTTCTACAGAGGGAATGGCCCCTCTGGAATACATGGGTTAGACTTGTGGAGTTCTTAAAACCCCTTTCCTGTCCTTTGCATGAGCAACAGGACCCCTACAAAGCCTGGCAGGTCTGAGGAAAACGGGGCTCAGCTGATCTAAAGAAGAGGACACAGCAGGAACAACCAATAAGCAGCAACACAGATTTTAAGACATATTTTATTTCATGTGCAAAATTGCCAAGGAAAACACGTGTACAACTTCAGCTAAGCTATAGCCACTAACATGAAAGGAACTATTCTATGTACTCATAAGCTTTATTTCTAGAATCACCCTATGGCTCAGAGTAAAAACAGTAATTTGGTAATGACCCAGAACATTTTAAATGCCTCCTTTTCAGTCATATGTAAAATTCTACCAATCAGCATGGTTTCACATACCAGTTCTTGAAGATTTTCCTTCTGATTGCATAGTATAAAATTTTAATTATTTATTCTCTTATTCTTTCGATTTAATCCCTAGACTCAGCTTTAACTTTGCTCTCAGTTTTGCAGCTTCAGAAAATTAATTTTCCCACTTACAGCTGAAGCACTCATAAATTTTGAGCAAGTTTCACAGACACAGCCATTACAGTTCAGTTGAATCAAGCTGTGAACACCAAAGATAAAATGGATATTTGTAATCATGCAGAGCTAGTCTTTTCCATAATTCAAAGACATAAGAAAAGTTCATTTCCTTGGAAAGTGAGATCTGTTGCCTGGGAAGTGAGATGATTTATTTATATAAATTCTGTAAATCTCTGTAAAAAAGTGTAGAGGCTGTTATTGGAAAGGCTTCCTAGAACATACTGAAATATTATCAAGAAGTGGTTTTTTTCCTTGTAAATTCACCTCTATTTGAATGCTACCATAGGAACAGGTATTTTATAGTCCTGAACAATTACCAAATCTCCATGAAGTAATAAATAGTGCTTCTTACTAAAGTATCCATCACAGTCCAGGGTTCCAGTGTTTCAGCAGGGCAGTGAGGAGAGTTTTCAGCAGGCTTCACCCTGCCCTACAGATGGGACACTGAGGCACAATCACATTTTGGACCAATCCAAGATCCTGAAGAAGAGCAAACTGACCTTTGATCGTCCAATTTCCACCACCCGTGACCAGACAACACCCTTTCTCTCTTGGCACAGTTTTAAGATACTTGTGATGGCTAATTTACTGGGGGATTACTGGCTCAGCCCTGTTCTCCTTGAAGGGAGCAGGTGTTTTGCCAGTAACTTCAGTGGAAAATGTCACCTACAGCCGTGTTTTGCCTTAACACGAATAGGAGAACATACAAAGCACAACACGGGCTGAAGCCATGCAATGCCATGGCTGTTTAAAAATTCTGTCACGTGTTGGTGACTACCTCTGTCACACCAGGAGCCTATCAGTGAGGTAAAGAGTGCACTTCTTTGTGTGCACTGAGTAAAACTCAAATTCAGAATGCACAGCAATGGCAGGAAAGACATTAAATGAAAATTAAAAAGCATAGGAACATCTGTGCTGGACAAACATGTTTTCTAACGAGATCCAAAGAACTGCCCAGAACTGACCCTTTTGTTGGTCCTGAGCTGTTTCTGTTGGGTTGTTAAATCCTGCATCAAAATTTAAGCCTCCGTAGGATGTGTTCTATCATATTTTCCAAAATTTTTGGCTTCACTCTCATTTTTTTTTATCAAATATGACCTTGAATACGGCTTGCAGAAGTCAACATCAAGGTGAAACGAAAAAGTCTTCCCAGTCTCTTTGTCCTAGAAAGAAATATTAAAAGTTGTTTGGTGTAGGATAAAGTGTTTGGGTTTTTTCCTTATAGCAGTGTGTAGAGTATTAGATAAAGACAGAGATAAAGAATAAATTTCAAGTTTACTTACATCCAGATCTCCTTGCCAGATACACAAGACCTTAACTGGTGCCAGTGTCTGTTATGGTGTTTAGACACTGCTTTACAAAGCACAGAAATGCACTGGGCTGCAGTGAAGAGGGAATACTTCAGAAGAGAAATTCACCTGCTCTCTAAATACTGCGCTCAGTGGAATCACCTTTCTTTGTGATTTACAATCCTTTGCACCCATTATTGCCCAGTAGGTAAATATGTGTTTATAAAGTTACAAAATTATTTACAGACTGCAATACAGCTTCAACCTACTCCTTGGGTATAGATCGAGTGTGGAAAATTCATGAAGTCAGGCACTTCTTAAAACAAGAATTAGTTTTAACAAATGCAAAAAAAAAAAAAAATCTAATTCCTGAAACACCTCTTCATGATACTTGTAATCATTTTCAAGACATCTACTATGCATTTGACCACCTAACTATTTAAAGCCCATTTCTCATCTTTTGTGAGCTTCGTAACAGAACAACTCTGAGATTTGTCTCTTCGTTAATGCCTCTGTACACCTTAAGGAACCTGAAATGAATGGGGACAAATTGATGGACAAATAGAACCAGTTTTGAAAAAATATTTTTTGACACACACACACATTTATATACACATGAATATGAGACAATACTCATAAGAATATGGTCTTAAGGTGATTTTAAATGCATGAAATATTATATGATTTGAGAGCATTACAATTATTTTTAAAATCAGGACCTAAACCACCTTTCTGCAACATCGCTTTGGTGGCTGGAATTTTTATGTCTGTTGGTATTAAGGGTTGCCCAAAGGGCAGATGTGTTACAGAGGGCAGTTTATCCATCTCAGAACCCCACAGAAATCTCTGTCTCATCTCCCATGTCTTGTACACAGCCCAAGCAAAAAGTTTCCTGAATAACAAGAATCACCAGATAGGGAGTTTTCTGATTGCCTTTAACTTCTGGGGCACAGCAAAACAACTTTGATCAAGGATTGGCAATGCAGTTATTCTCAGTAGAGATTCTGCAGTATTAACCAGTTTTGCCTTTATGACTTGGCCATCTTGAAAGTTTCCTTTAAAGAGCAAGTCAGTATGCAATTTATTTACTGACCTACATAAATCTCACTTCCACAAGTTGAGTTTTGCGTTATTTATTTATGAGAGAAAGGCAAAAGTTCAAAAAAAGCATTCTCAAAGAGTATTCTTATCCTTAAAAATAAAAAAAAAAACCCACCCTACTTTGAATTATTTTGATAAACAAAAAAGAAATCTGTTGCTCAGTTCTGGAGTTAAAAATTAATCCGTGAAGGGAAAGCTGCCAAACACAACCATTTTCTACTAGGTATGAGTGACATGCAAGATCCCTCTCCCTGTGCCATTTTATGTCAGTGAGGGATAGAAAGCCACTGTGATTTGTTAATGTGTGAGAAATGCAAGACCAGGGCAGTAACTGGTTGGACACAGGGTTTGGAGCTGCTCAGATGTGCACAGGATGAGCAGGGGCAGCAAAACGAAGTGACTTCTGCCAGCTCAGAAAACTTGTTGCTTTCAAGCCCCCTCAGACTTCTAGAAGCTGGCAGTCAGCTCTTATATGGGCAGTGCAGGGCTAAAAAACATGCATTAAAATGTGATTAATTCTTTAACAGTCACACGTCTTGAAATGCAATGGAAATTGTGGTCAGCTTGGTATATATCAGCCCTTAAACAAAATCATTCTGCCACTCAACCAAATGTCGTTTTTTCTACCTGCCTCTCCTTTTTATCTTACACTCCGTGTCTCATCTTTTCAGAGTCTGAAACAAATGATCACTACTTAAAATCCTCATTTCTATATATAGGATTTGCATGCACTTCTGTCAAGTTCTACCCATAATATTATGACACACAAATATTACTCATATTTCTAGACTGAGTGCTAGAGCTTCTCTCCAATCCAGACAATACGTCAAGAAATGACTGCCAACAAGTCGAGAAATGGCTGTCAACAAGTTTCCTCTTATCCTTTTAAAGTCACTGTTCTACTGATGCTAATAAATGTCACATGTAGTTTACCAGCTGAAAGTGGTCAGTACACACATACTAAGAAGGAGTTTCATGTTGTTTCATTTGCAACTGTTTCTAATGACGATTTACAAATCTCAAGACAAATAGTGGTCAGAACATCAACATTTTGTGTACACAGAAAACAGTACTTTCACCTAAACATTTAACATATCTTTAAAGAAAATTGGGGCATTAAACAGAAAAAGCCGAATTACTACTTTTTTCTCAGTAAAAATGGCATGGATATATGTGGACGAGGTTATAACTTTAAACACAAATACTTTCTTCTTTGAAATCAGTATTGAAAAACTATATTGTAATTGTAGCCATACAAAATGTTTATTATATTACAAATTATTTATACACTATATTTTCACTTTATCATTGCTTTGTGCTCAGACAGTATAAATATTACAGCATGATTTTTCTTTCCCAGGAATGTCCTTACTGTCTTGATATAATCTTACTTTATACTTAAAAAAAAAATACAGAAACATATTACAAACAGGATAAAAAGGCATTATGAATGAAGAATGTAAGATGGTTTTCTGAATAAAGTGCACCACAATGGTTTCAAAGTGATGGTTCAGGAAATATTCAATAGACTGCACATTGTCCATAATAATACCAAACAAAATTAATTTTGAAACTCTAACAGGTCTTCCTCAGAAGTGTGATGAGTACTTTGTTTAACTTTACTGAAATGGTTTTACTTTCTAGAAGGCTATTTAAGTCCTTTTGTTTGGGGTTTTTCTGTTTTCTACAGACAACCAAACCCTGGACATCTCTGTATTTTCCAAAATTTTTAGTTTCCAAGCAAGATATAAGGATTCATCATGTAAGGTATGTGAGACTTTACCCTCACACATTTTTCAATAGAACTATTAAATTGCTAAAATTTAAGAATGGGAACAGACTTACTAACAGAGCTAAGTGTCAAAAAGATGCTGTTTAAAACTGGAATGTCCTGCTTCCCGTGACTTTTTTGGGAATACATCGTTACTTTACCCTTCCCAGCTCTATGGCTTCCACGTGCCCATCCATGGGATCGCAGTTGCTTCCGTACTTTCAGCCTCAGGATAACTCTGCAAAACTGGAGTCTAAGATAGAGAAATTCATTACACAGCACATTTTGCTCCCATTGCATAGAAGGGCCCATTTACTTGCAAAATTTCGCTGGGCTACATAGAAAAATCATTCAAAAAACTGAGATAATAAAGCTGATGCAAAATGTGGCTGACATGACTCAGCATAGGTTTCACTTCCCAGGTTAGGTCAAGCCAGCTGTGAACCAGCTTAGGCTAAATAAAAGTCAGCTGCTCCTCCATTATGTCTGCACTCATGTTAAAGTGATCCAAATGACTGAAAAATAAGCAGAATGCTCTTCAAGGGGGTCTAGTGAAATTTGCTTTTATAGACGAAGCCCAATAGAGAAACTCAGCCTTGCCCTCAGTGTGTGAAATTCCCACCGAAGCCAACCAGAATGAGTCTTTCCGTGACACACTGAGTTTGGCCCAGTATTTTTCAGTTGGTATTCTGAAGTGTGATGCTCTTAGCCAGCTATTGATTCGACACAATTTGGCTGTGTTGTATCACACTGATTAGTATTATCAAGATCAGTATTATCTGGCTGACAGGTAACTGAGACAGCAGTCAGTCCTTACTAGACTTGCATTTGTATGAAAGATTGAGTTTCTTTGGTTGTTTAGTATCCAAGTCACCCAAATGTATATTTGTGTACTCCAGATGTAGCATGTTTATACTGATCATTAAAATTATTAGGGTTTTTTTCTTTCTTTCTTTTTTTTTTTTCCACTTAGTTTATGGAAATTTTCTGACTATAGCAGACTAGTCACTTATATAAATATACAGCACATATATACAGAGAAATTACAAAAATACATTTTATTTATATCTGATTTTAAATAATAAAAATGAAATTTCACATTTATTGAAAGATTAACTAGCATTCCAAACGCTTCTGCAATATTCAAGGTATCGGAGCAGAAGATGTCTGTATATTCTAGGATAATTATGCATCACAGTCTCAGTCAGGGTTTATAATATAATTACTAGGGGGGAAAATAGCTCTGCTTTAAAAGTTTGTGCTTCATCAATTTCTTCTTCTATCCCCTATTCTAGTCTTTTCTCTCCTCTCAATTTACTGATGGCCAAAAAGCTAAACCAAGTTCCCTTTCTCACATCAGTTAAGACCAAAGAAACTCAGGGAAATGAAATGATTGGACAAAATAGTAATTGAGGATAACTAAATAGCCTACTGAAATGAAGGACATTACCTGTAACTCCAGCTGACATAAAACACACCCAACACAACAAATTTTGCAACAACTTCAGTTCCTGAAGCTAATTGCTGAAGGAACTGAAAACAATTTTCATGATCTCCAACTAGTTTGTACAACTGCAAAATATTAACTACTCTCCCATCCAAGTGGTTTGATTTTCTTTTGGGATTGGATTCACACCACAACGCAGTGTAACAATCAGTGACCGTTATCTTGCACAATATAAAGTCAACATAATTTCTGGCAATGCTCTCTTTTTCACAGAACATTAGTATTTTTGTTAATCCATGTAACAGTTAGCTTATTTACATGTTACTATAGTAATTAGGTCCTCTACATTCAGAACTTTCTGGGTGCGCATTCACCGTGCCAGCGTAATCAAAACCAACTGCAGCTTCAGGTAGCACTTTCTGGCATCACTTTAGTAGATAGCATTGTTAAAGAAAGAGAAAAAAGCACTGTGTTGGACAGGTTTTCTTGTCCAAGCAGGTGTATTCATTTTTCCAGGTTGGAAGGATTTAAAGGTCTCAGGTTTACCAGCTTCACATGCATTCAGAGTGAAAAGCCTGATTATAGAGCAAACACGAATAACGTTTTTTCATTTCTCTTGGAAGCTTTTAGCACCAATAACCTTTGCTGGCTCTTCATGCATTGTATTCTCTCACACTGAAAAAAATCTGCTCCATAACTCATCAGTGGCACTGAGGGACAAGGTAGCCACCAATTACTGAAATGTCATTCACCTTCTTCACAATCCTCTCTTCTTTCACTTCTTTGTACTGTTAAGAGGATGAAGAGACTCGGAGCTATTTACAGGACTTTCATTTGTATTACTTAATCATGTTGAATTCTTTTGGTTTGAATACAGTCTCTGGAATGAAAAGGCTGAAATGACTCTGCATCGCTGAAATCAGCACCCCTTATACAACGTCCTGCAGCAAACAATTAACATGGCCACTGCCACGCCAACCATGGCCTTCAGCAAACCGTGCTCTGCAGGTTTTTTCTTCTTGAATCAAAGTTTTGACATGCAGAAGTTACTTTCAGCAGCTCTACCTCCGGGACTGCAGATGAAACTTCTTGTGGCACAGACATGTTCAGCAGCATCTTTAGTGATGATAGGTCATAATACGAGAGCTAAGTGACAAACAATTGCATATGGTCGATCTCATCGGTATGAAACAGTTTCCTGGCAGCTTTTCCTTAGCTGGAAAGCAGAATTTCATGTCTTCAGAGTCCTGTTGCTCTGCTGTAAGTCATTTCATAGCGTTGACTTTTCAGACAGATTAAAATGCCATCGCTTTGGCACAGTTCACAGAAAGTTCGTAGCCGAAAATTAAAGGAGTTGCTTTCTTGGCTACCCCGGGTCGCAAGATACAAATACCATGCACAGAAGATACTAGACCTGGAACTCAAACATATCTGTTTGCTTCTTGGCCAGTTTGGCCACTTCTTCTCTTATTGCCTTGACGAGGGCAGCCGTGGAGATGTTGGTGAGCGGCGCGTCGGAGGGGTCGTTGTCGGTCAGGCTCTGCTGGGAAGCGGCGGCGGATGCCAGAGGGGCCTGCTCCAGGCTGGGGTGCAGGCTGCCCTGCTGGCTGTACTGCCGAGGCAGGCGGGAGGGAGAGCTGTGCTGGTACCGGGGCCTCGGGTAAGCCTCGATGTAGCCAGGAAGCGGAACCTGCGGAGAACGGCAATTACACAGAGTTACACAGAGCGATCCATCGGCGGTGCCGCCTGCCAGGTACCGCAAACCTCCCCAGGGCACAGCCAGATGTGACAGAGAGCACCAAATGAAGGGAATGCAAACCTCCCAATTCCCAGCTTCTCCTTACAAATGCCTATCCTGTCATGTGCCATTTATGCAAGTGTCAATGTCCCAGCTGTGGCAGCAAAACCAGGGAAAACACTGTGTGTCCTCATTTATCATCACTTCAAAAAGTCCAAGGGAAAGTGTTTTCCTGAAAGTGTGCTCCCTGCTTAGCAAACACTTTGGTTTTAAACAGACAGCATGACTCTAGTACATTGAAAATCTAGAAGAGAAAAGCAGAGTTTTCTGATTTGCAGTTACTGTCTAATCCAAGCCAGCCATGTGCCTGGTCTCACCGCTCCTAATAAAAACTTACTAGATCCAGACAACAGGGATAAGCTTAGGTGTGCCAGCTTGGAAACTCCAGACTGAAAGGGATGTTTGACTGCTCAGAATTGTCAGGATTTCTGGCCATGTTTAGCAGAATTACATGGGGAATTCATAATTTTTGTAACTTCACAGATTTCAGCCCCATGTTACACCAGCCAAAACTGAAATAATAACATGGGCCCTTTAGTCACTGTGAGAGATTAAATTTCTCTCACAAATCCATGAACCATAATACCAGTCTTTATAGCACTCAGAAATGTTAATGCATCAAATAAAAAATAGTATTCATGATTTCCAAAAGTCTATAAAACAGGAATCTACAGGCCTTAATTTTGAAGAAGGCTTTATGCCTGAAGCCTGACCATTAGGATTTACACATCCTCTACACAGCCTTGAGTATCCATCAAATGCCAGAGAGAATGTCAAGCATGTTCACTATGGTGTGATGAGACAAATATAGGAAGCAGGTATGAAATGAAAGTGATCATTAGATGCAGGCACCTCTGCTTCTCTTACAATAGGCTCTTCAAAAGACGATTTTAGTAGTACAGCATGTGAACACGCCACTAGAGGCCACCAGGTTACTGTTTTCACTAAGCAGCATCCAGCAGTTAGGAAAATAAGTGCTTTGTCGGATACAGTTGCCTTGTCCCACAGAACTTAGTGTCTCAATACTCACCATTTGTCTCAGAGAATAATATATTATAGTAATTAAGCTTATAGGATAATTCTTTGTTGTCAAATGTCCCGTTTCCTGTCCCTTGTTTACAGTCTAGGCTAGCAGAAATGCATGAAAAATAAAGAATCTTATGGATATTAAGTCTCTGTTCTTAATAATTGTAAGAAAATCTTGGAAGTGTGATCAAGCTGTAATCTAGATGTTCAGAAACCAGGACACATCCAGAAATTCAGACCCTGAGTATTACTGAGAAAACCTGAGTGTTACTTCAGATCGTTATGCTTTTCACTTTTGTTCAGGCTTTCTGACTGTGCTGTGTTCCTAATGCTATTATTAGTTCCTCTAGTAATGATTTTCAAATAAAGGCAATTTCTTGACAGATTTGCAAATTCACTGCAGAAACTGCAGTGGTTTCTACATCTTTACCTCTTCTGCAAAGCCACTGGAGGGCTGAAAACCTGAGTAACAAGGAGTTGTTAAAGCTCTGCCATGGGAGAGTGAAGTTAAAAAGGACATTGGCTTCCTTTGAATTCTATATTGCCATGGTTATTTTTCAGACACATTCTTACATCCCTCTCCATTCCTCTTCCCCTGAAGACAAGGAAACCCACAACAGGGTTATACTCTTCTCCTTCCAGAGGAAGGAGCTGGGGGCTGGAGACTGGGTTTGCAGTTTTGAACTGTTTCAGCCTCCACTTTTGACAAGTGATACCTGACTCTTTTTCCATGGGACTGCAGTCAAGAGCAGGGATACAAAAGGGAAAATGAATGGAAGACAAGCAAAATTTTTTTATTTGTTTTGTGGCTTTTTTCCTTCTTAGAGAAAAAGTTTAAAACCATTGCTAAGATACAACAGGCCCCCTGGATTTAAAATGTCAGAAGGGTTAAAAACACACACAAAACAAGCAAACAAACAAACAAACACACCAAAACGACAACAACAAAGGAAAATAAAGGTTTTCATGCTTTAAAAGGCAACTCTGAGAAGAAAATGTATACCACAGCATCACAAGCCTCCAGGTGTCAGGGGCACATCAGCAGGTGTGCTCAGCTTACAAATGAACAGCTTTTTTTCTGACAGGTCAGACTTCAAATTCAGACTTGCATCTCAAAGTCATACTGAATTCTTTTCCCCACAGGCATCAGGAACAGTAATAAAGAGTGAACAACAAATAGCTGCCCTCAGGAACATTTATATGACTGTGTTGTCTCTTGCTTAGCTGCTCAAAGCCAACTTAGATTTCAACTGCAATTCATTAAAATGTGGATAATTTGCACAAGGAAATAGAATCTATCTCCCAGGTTTTTTAGTCAGAGTGGTTCTGCATAAATACCAGATGTGAGCTCAAGCAAAAGAATTGATCTTTTTTTCCCTAGTGGAAAAAAAGCCCTATGTTTGAGAAATTGTTTCAAACATGATAAACTACTGCAATTCATTTGAGGATGTTTCAACTTCAATTCTTTGAAATGTAGGTTTACTTTGGGCTAAAAATTACATCTGTTCCAGTCTAGGATTGTGAAATTAATTATTTAATTTATGATCTGTCACTCCAGCCTTCAGGAGGATTTGAAACACTCCACAGCAGGGCTGCAGCAGTGCTGGGAGGTAAGATTTGGGAGCTAGGCTGTCTTGAGAGAAGCCTCCAGGAGGGAAAGATGCTCCCCCAACTTTCAAACAGCACAAGGTGACCTTGAGAGGCAGCATCACCTTCTCCTGACACGTCTATCCAAATGCTTAACCTTTCCTGGGAAAGAAAAATGACATCTAACCCACCAACTTTAAACAGATGCCAGGCCCTAACCTAGTGAATGATTCCACTCTCTAAAGACCTTGCTTACAGCTCATGTCATGAACAGCTGAAGTATCTGTGCCCTCTCTTATGGCTTTTCACTACTAGAGATTATTCCCATTCATGGAAAAATTATCCTTATCAGATTCTTTGCAGAGCAGTGAAAAATTGCTGAAAACCCCTCCTGTGCAAATCACAGAAAACACAGGTGGTTAGGAAAGCAAGGGTGCTTACAGAGTCTGCCCACTGCCCTGGCAACTCATTCTCTCCAGCATAGGGCATCCAGGCTTGGTTCCTGTAGGCAGTGGGTGGAGTTGGGATAAAATAGCCTGTGAAGCCAGGTCGGTTTGCTGGAATGGCAAACACTGCTGGCACCGTATTTCCTGTCAAATAAAAAAAAAGAGTAGACATCATTAATAGCTGTGATTTTCACTTATAATTCAGAAGACAGTGCTTATGAAATATGGACTTAATGGTAGTTTTTTGGGGGGTTTTTTTGGGGCTTTGGGGGGGTTTATTTTGTCCCACCATCTGACTAGCACATCTTCATAATGCTGGGAAATCCTGGAGAAGGCAAGATTTGCAGTTGTCCTCATAAGCATGTACAGTCTTCAGGTAAAGAGTCCCTAGGACTGGATCCTTGTAACAAATGATCTTCGTCAAAACTTTGACTCATTAGAGAAAAGGCTTTTGTTCCCTTTACATTTGCTTCCTTGAATTCAGCTTTTAGCTGTTGTTACCATGGGTTTCAGTGTAATGCACCTTTCTTTTCACAGTTTACCCAGCCTTTCTTAATATCTCTAGGCAAAAAACCTACAAAAATAAGGGACTGATATGTTTAACAGGCTGTACTCTCAACAATTCCATCATAAAACTTCAACGCTTCTGCAAAAAATATCAAGGTTCCACCTGCTCAGTTCCTTTCCCAGGAACAGTCTATGACTGCCATAAATTATGCAGCTACAACTTAAATGATTATTTGTTGATTCCAAATCTGGTTTATCACGTCTTGATTATGATGCATGCATAGGAACATCCAGCAAGCCGCCTATTAAAATCCCACTGTCACCCTCCAATTTTTGTGGAAGGAGCCAGCCATCCTGGCATAAGTTTCAGCCAAATCTCTGGATATGGTCACATCTGCTTTCAGGGAGGGTTTGTTCCTGTGGCCCGCAGAGATGCAGAGAACAATGTGGTACAGAGATTATCCACAGGCTATAACTGGGCTCTCTGGAAGACCAGCATCCTAATGTGCATATTTCCCTTGAGATTTGCTGTCATAACTCCAGGTACTTGCCAAATTTAGAATGGAATACAAACAGCTTTCTTGCCCAGTTAAGTCTTCCTTCATCTGGTCTATTTACATTCAAAGAGAGACTCCTGCAGTGAATCACCAACATCACAGTAAGGGCATGAAATCCTCATCCCTAAATCCTGGTTGGGACAGCTGCATACCATCTTTATTCATTTTTAGGTTTTTCGTTTATTCAGTTATACTACATGGACATGTATTTTACTTTTCAGATTCACAGATTATAGCAAAAATAACATCACCTACATGAAAGCAGAAGGGCAGTAAGCCCTTTAAGAACACAATAAAGTACAACTCAGACATTTCCACTGAGGAATGGAAGCACAGTAACATTATACAGGTGGGAAGATTCTCTGTACCAGAATCGATGCAGAGAAAATAAAATTTCTCCCCCTTCCAACTGCACATCATCTGAATATTGCTACTAATTGCTCTCAGTAGCTATGACACCACTATGCTGACAGAATCACAAGACACGGGCCTTCCTCTGAAATCCATACAGAGTATAATTGAATTAGCATCAATTACTGGCTGCTCCAAATATCCATCCCCCAGAATGTCATTTACAGCCCTGGCACATTTTTGCTGCTGAGCAATCTACAGGAGGGTTATGTTGCCTACTCTGACAGATGCTGGGACACTCCATGGGCACATGCACAGAGATAGAGACTCCACCAGTGACATCCATCCCCAAAGCACTCTCCACAAACCCAGATATTTACAATTTCTCAATGATCTCCCAGGCGGTCCCAGGCTGGAAGTGCTATGGATGCAAACAGGGCATGAGAAGAGGAGAAGAATATGGTTTGTAGTACATTTTTCCCCAGAGCAGAAACATATCACCTCTATCCCAATTCCTCCAGCCCCATGGTTTGGAAGGATATGAGCTAAGAGAAGAGGTGTGGTCAATCCTTTGTCCTTGCAGGTCATAAACAGCACAAGGATTGCTATTTTAAATGAGCTAGCAAGGCTGGAAATGAGCATTCTTCAGGTATGTACAGAGAAGAAAGTGCTGCTCCTGTACATGACACATGGCTGCTACAACAAAACACTCTTTTAATTTAACCACAGCAAAAGGAGCTACTATTCAAAATGATTATTCAATTGGCTGATGTAATACCTTATCCTAAATTATTATTGCAACATCCTCATCTTAGAGCTGATGCTGGGCTGCCTGAGGGTGACATTAGGCCTTAACATTCCAAATCAGCACCTGCAACAATGGTTTCTTCATGTATTGAGGCTATAAAAGCTTATTTTCATATCAGAATGTTAGAAACCTCATATTACAGTTGCACATTTCTCACAGTTGTCTTTGTCTTTCCTTGCCTGTATTACAGCCTTTTGTAGCACCTGTCATATATGAAAGTTTCCTTCAGCTACTCCCAGAATTATTCTGACAAACTCCACAACATATAGGAAGGTCATTTTGTCTCTTCTGAACTGCAGCCACTCTTCAGCAATACACAGCAATAAAATCTCCCCATCACTGGATCCAATAAAAAAGTATATCCCACAGATCACATTACTGCACACATAAAGAAGAGGTCTTGGTAGTGTGGCATATTTTATAGCCTGAAATGTTTTGAAATGGGAGGGTGAGCATCTGCTCTCTTCAGGTACTGCACCCTTTGCAGAAAGTATGACAGTAACTGAGAATAGAATGGATCGTTCAAACCTACTGTTTTTAATTAATTGACACCACATTTGCATAGCCACATTATTATTCTCAGTAGATGATGTCAAAGACAATGCAGACAACTCTCTATTGCTTCTGAGGAAGCTAAGAAAGAATTTTTTCTGCAGATTAACAGAGCGATGTCTAACAAACCTACTAATTTCAAATCTTTGAACTAAGGTAAAATTCTTTTGAATATTATAAGCTCTTTTCCATAAAAGAAAACCTATTTTGCCAATAAGAAGCTATTTCAAGTATTTTTCCAGCAAAATGTTATCCAGACACCATCGAAACAATGTATCAACCCAATCTCATGAGTAAATCAATTTATAAACACAATCCATATCAAAAGGAACAGGAACTGACTAGGTCTTTAAAATTGGGACTTTTAGACCCAAAATAAGTTCAACACCTGGGCAGAAACTATATTCTCTAGAACAGGAGGGGTGAAGAGCTAACAGATTACCTTTGGCTGTTCAATAGCACCACTGCCTTGTGTTTTAAAGGGAAGGGGCCATGTACCTTCAATTTGCCTGCCTCAGGAGCCCACTGTTGTGACAAGACTAGGAGTAAACTTTTTCAAGGGCCTTTAAAGGAGCCTTAAAAAAGTTCTCAAACCCTTGGGTCAATATTCTTGACCGATAAAATATTGGAAGGATCCAACTCATTTCTCCCCTCAGAACGCCATTACCCGCCTCTCCCACTTTGCTTGGTTTGTACAAAGTGCAACACAAACAAGTCACACAGCAATCCCAATACTGCAACTTATTTTGCCACCAACACCTTCTATACCCTCCCTAAAAATTCAACTGCATTTTGTGGTACAGATGAACAGTTTTACTGTGTTTTATTAATTCAGAGTCCTGATTGGTGTGCCAGCAGAATGGCATACTTGAACATACTTGAACATCTCGGACATTACTGCTGGACCCTACCTTCAGAAAAGGCCATTTCCTGGTGCTTCTGCAGGATGAGTATTTTACAGTGCAGCTGATGCTGCATTTACAAAGAGACAGACAATCCTTTGGAGGTCTCCTTCAGTTGCACCAGGAAAGAAACCCCCTAACACAGTCTTTTTCCAAATAATCCTCCTTATTTGCTATATCCCATATATTCATTTATATCCAAAATAATTTATAAGGTTCTCAAAGATCCAAGATGAATCTGCATCATTTTTTCACCTGAGTGAAAAGCTGATTGATCGAGTGGACCAACAGACATCGGAGCTCTCGAACCCGGTGCGAAAGGTGTCTGATCGTGATGCTGGGCCTGATCTGCTCCACTGGACTCAGGTATTCTCACTTTGCTGCCAATATCTGATGTAGACCTGTGCATTAAGAAAGAAAAAAAAATAGAATTTTTTGTCATTCTGACCTACAAATGAGATGTGTAGCCACATACACACCTATCAGCTACAGCAGGACAAGCCAGCTAGGAGCAAGCTGTCCAACTTTGCTCTGGCATGACAGAAGTCTGGAGAACAGCTGGAGAAGGGAAAGTCTGGAGAATTTTGCAAACAAGCCCTTTGGCCTGGTTGCTGTTGTACCAAAGCATGTTACTACCATTGTATAGGGCCTTTGCTTGCTTATTCCAACAAATGATACCATGGTGATTTTTTGCCTTTTTCGTATACCCCTTTTGTACCCCTTTTATACACTCTTTTATATAGCTTTTATGTATTCTTAGTGCTTTTTAGCCCACATATTTCTAATTCCTCAGGTTTGATAACTAGCATAGACCCAATATTCTGTTAAGCCAGGAGACCAAACATCCTGGAAGCCTCGCAGCTGGGGATCAGAAAGCCCCAGACACCAAGGTCCTCTCCAGAACACATTCTGTGAACTGAGATAGGCCCATCCAGGGGGAAGGTTCCTCGGATGAGGGGTTCACTCGAGCCTCTCACTGGGGAATCTTTGATAGCTGTGCTGATTCCCAAGGCCTGTAACTGTACATGCCATGTATCATGTGTGTGTGCATTTCAGTCTGTGCTGCTCAGCCCATTCCACCCGGACTGAGAGTGCACCTTAAGTATCCTTAAATAAATATCGAGGTGAACCCCTTCTCCCTTTTAGGCTCTGATTTTAAGACCAGGGAAAGGCAACACAAATGCCTGTGAAATGCAACACAAAAACCAGAGCTTTGCCATAATTCACCAGCACAGCATACAGACAGTCACTGCAGTGTATATGACCTGGTATCACACAGCAGGAGACTGTTGTGGTAAATAACATACACTGCACTGGGGAAGTGCAAACATCTTTGGAAATGGTGCATCCCAGTTGCTTTAGGGTTAAAATACAAGGGATAAACAAGAATATGTCGGCACTCAATATGCCCCTATCCTGACTATTTCAAGGCAGTTACAGTATGAAAAGCAGCCACTTGGAAATGTTTCCCTCGGCCTGGGTGCTCCAGAGCTCCCCATAGGCCTGGGGTGCCTCAGATTGCCCTGGGCACTGCCCAACCCAGCACTGAGGGCTGAAGGAGCTCTCCCACCACAGAAGGGCAGAAATTCCCTAAAATGCATTTTATCGAGTGCCTTGCTGCGAGGAGGAGGTGAAATGCACACCCTGAGCTAAGACTGGCAGGCCTCTGCATGTATTCGGCCTCAGCTTTGTAGGCACGAGATATCTGAGAGCTGGGCTGATATCCCCAGACCAGGGCTTCCTAAGAAATATCACAATTCATCCCTCTCCTGTTGCAAGTCCTTACAATACAGGAAAGCAGGAGAACGAGGGTGTGAATTATCTGCCTCAATCCAATACACCATTATGCGAGCTGAGGCAAAGAACGCTTTAAAAGAAACAAGAGCCTGCAGTTCCTAATTTTATTGACACGGACTAGCTAACAGAAAATTCATTGTTATTTCGTTTTGTGTTAAAATGAAATAAAACCAATGTGTTTCTAATTTCACTATTGTATCGTTTTAAGTGTCTTGTAAGTGCCCCTTCAGGGTTTGCCCCAGTTCTTATTACTACAGTGGGTTTTAGAGACCATGCCTAAAATAAAATAACAGATAAATACCTCCTGAGAGAGGCAACAGCCACAGGACCCGTTCTGGGAGGGACAGGAGGGGGAGGAGAACCCATTACCATCTCAGGAAGCTGAGAAAATCTATAAGCCTGTAAAAGAGAAAAATAAGTATTCTGTGAAACACCAGTAGATCTGAGCCAAATTGAAAAACAAAAGAAAATCAGAAATTAAATACCTGCTCTGTGTGCCAATCAACAGGAAGCTAAATTTTTGTGGCATCAATAGCAATTGAATTTATTTGGGAATTTACAGTGCTTTGGCAATTTTAGAATGTGGGAGAAACCCTGAACAAATGAGCTCAGAGACAAGATGAAGTCTAATTAAAATAAAATGTATTAAACACTGTCTCCGTGACATTTGTAACCTGCTGGCAAAGCAGATCTGTTGTGACTATGTGAGACTCAACAGCTGCTTTGGATCATGGGAAAAAGACCTGAGTATTTTCACTTTCTCCAGAAAAAAAAAGTATTTTAAAGATTCAGAAAGCATCCTCAGAGCAGTGTGCACTGTGGTGAAGCCACTTGTCAGCAATCCATATTTCAACCTCTTCCTGTCAGCCTTCAAGAGATGAAAAGAAAATTTTTCACAAAACCCCCAAGTTCTGTAACTTTCCAACACAGCAACAAAGGCCTCAAACAGCTCTGAAAAGGCAGCCTGATCCAGAGGAACACCAGGCACAAGCCACCAAGTCACAAAATTAAGCAACTTGCCTGCAGTAATTCTGAATTTCATCACCAATACATGTGAAGGACGAGTAATTGCGTGCATGAAACCCACGGCACCCAAGAAATGACACGCAGGAGAAAATTTTCCTTCTAAACTCTTTCCAGTGCTACAGATTAGAGGCCATAGTTTTTCTAAATACACTTAGAGGAATGATATCTCACTAGATGCTTCACTAACACTTTTCTTCAACATGTCATGGGTGAGGGGTTTGTTTTCCTGTTGGTTTTTGTTTTATTGTTTGGTTGTGATTCTTTTTCAGTTGTGGTTTTCATGACAATGCTTCAGAGCACTGCACAGGATTAAAGATCAAATCAGAGCTATAACAAATAACAAATTTTGGGAAGGCTGACCACTATCAAGACACAGGCATTTTGACAAAAAAATGGAGTCTAATGGTGGGACTTTGGCCCTCTAAACAAGAAGTATCTGGTTTAGCCAGAAAAGCTCCTCCACAAACAGCAGAAAAAGTTAGAAACACATTACCATGGGATGAGTCACTCTCTATCTCCTGCCCAGAGAAAGAGCCCACAGGATTTACATGATTATTTCAGACTTACCACCTACATTTAGGTTTGAATTTGGCAATATAAATCCCACACTATGTATAAGAAAACACTGTCTTTCAGTAATCATCTTTTAAAATTATACATTTTGACCATATTCCAAATATCTTCATTCCCAAATACCTGCAAAACTAGGTTAACAAAGAGGTAACTTATCAAACACTGACTTTTGATGTGTCTCCAAGGGAAAAGCAATACAGACCAAGCATCTTTCTCTGTCCTCTTGCTGCCACTGCTTTTAAAGCAGGTTAGAAAGCCTCAAAGGCATGTCTCTGAAAATAATTTTTTCTTTGATGCCACCTACAAAGTCTCCTAATATTTACTTTCACCATGCTACCATGATACTTAAAGAATTTCTACATTTAAGTGGGGAAAAAAAATTATAAAAAGACACTGGTTCATTTCTTAGCCAGGGGTTGGAAATACTGATTTTTAATGAAAGAACTGTAAGAAAAAAACAAATGTTATTTGCATCAAAGAAAACCTCAATTATATTTCTCCTAATAGTGCTGGATGGGAAATGGTCTGCAATGCCTCCTCTGCATCTCAAACCCTGGCAGTGCTCACACAGGCTGACTGAACACTCCCTTCTGGCTCCACAAGCCTTTCATCCCACATCTTGCTCTCAGCATGCATTTGTGCCAAGTATGAAATCCTTTTAATTCCCCTTTTTTTAAAGGAACAGCCCATGGGACAATGTTTCAGAGTGGAAAGTGACTCCTGACACTGTTTAGCAGGGTAGGCAGAGATTCAGAGGTAGGTCTGGGTTTTCTCTTGTCTGTTGTGCTTTGGAATATGGATATCAAAGGAGGTATTTTAAGGGATCATAGTGCACAGATATGCTGCAACTTGCACTGGAAATTTCAGGGGGAAAAGTAAAATAGAAAACCTAAGCCTTTATTTTGCTGCTTACATGGGAGATGAACAATTTGAAGTGAGTGGCAATATTTTGCTAATGGCTGGGCAGAGAGAAACCTGTTAAAGTGAGAAATCCTGTAAAAAGATCTGCTACACCATTCTGAGGAACAGTCAGTCCAGAGGGGACAGGAGCCAGTCCTCATCGTCCTGAGCTGCCACACAGCCCAACATGGGTACGGGAGGGAAATCCAGTGAAATTTCTAGACTTTCTCCAATGGGTTGGGGCATCAGTGTTTTCCTGCATGCCCCGTATAAAAGGAAAAAAAGCATTCAGAAGCTAAGTGATACCGAAGTTTTACTACAGAGGCCTGTTACAGATTTTTATGAGCCCTTAGGCTCTTGGCTAACTGGCATGATTGCAGAATTAAAGTCACTTCACCACTGTGAATCCAGTCAGGGAAGAAAAAAAACAAACAAAAAACACAACCCAGGCAATTACACAAATTTGCCTAATTTTACTCTTCAAAATGTATTTATCCTTTTAAAAGGATCTCTTGGTTTTTAGAAAAAAAAAATCAACTAAACAAAAACAAAGAAACAGACAGAAAGCCCAAAAAGAACCAAAGCCAGAACTCTTAAGAAGGAAAACATTCTGCATGGGTTCCAAACTCTGTGTTTTGAAAAATGGGGACTTGTATAATACAAAGGCTTTAACAATCACTGGCAGAAGTAATCACACTTGAGATCCAGGACAGACTGCACAGGTACCAGAGTGCAGACCCCGTGCCACCCTTTCAGGAAGAAATGCCAGTGAAGGAGTCTGCTGTGGCTAAACACTGACAATTTAAAAAGCAAACCAATGAAGAATTTTAAAAAGTAGGAAGTGCAGTTTAGCAGCCATTGGGCCAAGGACAACAAACCCTCTGGAGGATGAAGTCCAGCCACCAGCAGACACCTGCACCATTGTCTTCTACAACCCAAAACAGTGGGTACCGCCTGTCAGGTTGCAGAAAAGAAAATTCACAGAACAGTTTGGAAGGGATCTTAAAGATTATCTAGGTCTAACCCTCCTGTCATGGGCAGGGACTCCTTCCACGAGACCAAGCTGTTCAATGCTCCATCCAGCCTGGCCTTGAACACTTCCAGCAATGGGCCATACATAACTTTTTGGGCAACCTGCTCCAGTGCCTCACCACTCTCACAGTACAGCATTCCTTGCCCATATCTAATCTAGCCCTGCCCTCTGTCAATTTAAAGCCATTCCCTCTTGTCCTATCAGTACATGCCCTTGTAAAAAGTCCCTCTCTCCAGCTCTCTCATAGCTCCTTTAGGTACTGGAAGGTGCATTAAGGACTCCCTGGAGCCATCTCTTGTCCAGGCTGAACAATCCCACCTCCCTCAGCCTGTGTCCATAGGCCAGCATACAACAACTATAGGCTAAAGCAGAAACTTTGCAGTTAGTTTTAAGGCTACATTTCCCTGGTTGCAAGATTTAAGTATTTTTACCACCTCCCACTTACAGATTGGTCTCAGGTGAAAGTGTTCCATGTTGCCTTCTAATTACAGAAACATCCATCTCCTTACATCTCACCATAGGAATTAAAAGGCCAGTGTCTTTGTTTACTCATTGAATGATTTAACTTAGTTGATTATTGAATTGCAGTCCAGGTATAATGCAAATTTATTGATTTGGCTTTGCCTTTATAGCTGTGCTGTTTTATACTGAGCAGCTTTATCGAAAGTGGCTGAATTTTGGTAAAATACTCCCACGTTACCTCTGTTAAATGAAGGGGAGCTCTGAGGATGTGGATGCTTTACCAGTCACTCAGGCTGTAAGTGCTGGTCATCAGTGCCTGTTTCTGGTGCTGGGTCTCACCCTGAGACCCAGAGCTCTGTTACTTTCACTCCTCTTTCCAGAGCACCGAAGAGGAGAGATGGAAACTGGTCCAGCCTTGTAATGGAGAGGGTTTTATTCCCTGGTCTCAGCTCTCTGCTTGACTCAGCTGAGCAGATTTCCAAAGCTGTAACATGATCAACCAAGGCACAGAGCTGGCGGTCGGGCTGGTGTCACACGTTCAACTCTTTAACTCCATCCTCCAGTCATAGCACACCAGCTGGATGCCAAGGACTCAGCCAAGTGTTACTCATCATGTTTCTGGAGGCTCCAGAACAACAGGGAGAGTTTGCCTTTCACCGGCTTTTCTCTGCCAGGAGAAGGTGTGAGCCCCATGTGGAGGAACCCTGTTTTCACAGGTCACCCAACGGGCAGGTTGGCAAACAGGCATTCCCTCAAAAGAGCTACAGATCATTTCGGTATTGATGTCAGCATGTACAGAAAAACCCAGCCAAACAAATAAAAAACACACAGAAGGCCTCAAAAGGGAGAAGAAAATGGAAAAGGAAAAAGAAGATGCATGCACACTCTGGAGCGATGCACAAATGTTGGATGGTGGGACTAGCCAAGAAGTTGACTGCAAGACAATAAAGATCCACAACTTGGAGGACACCTGAAGAAACACAGATCTGAAGAGTGGTTCTTGACCCCTCTGCACTTGTTCCATCTAAGCAGGCAAAATGCTCTTGAATTTTCAAAGATGAAATTTTCATTTTCAAAATGCCGGGTATTTTGAATTGCAACAGCATTGTTGATGTTGACTTTCAATTGCCTCTAAGAACTGAATTTTAAGAAAGGGCAAAAAAAACTAATTCTTCGTTTACAGAGGTAACAAACATCCCAGTGCACAGGTACCTCTCATCCCCAAAGTTGGGGATATTTTCAATTCCAACCCTCCATCCCCATGACAACAAACCAGAAACTGGTGTGGTGAAAGCACGGTGCATTTTCATGAAACTGATATGCAGAAAACCATGAATTACCAGCCCTTAGCTAAAGCCCAGCAATCTGTGCCATCCTAATCTGTGGCGATCAACTATCTTCAGGAAATTTAACATCATCTTCAGAATGCCAGAAAGATAAGCAAAAGGTCCCAAACACACAGATGATTTAGGAGAGTAATAAGTCTTAAAAAGATAACAGTGAATCATTCACCAAAAAAAAAAATCTATGGCTATTACATTTTTTAGAAACCTCTCACCATACAATATTTTTAATTAAATCTTAGAAAGATTTTTTGAAGTGTCGAGGTAATTTGACTCCCCATTAGCTGTCTCTTAAGCTTTTAATCGAATTCTAACCATAAAATACGATTATATGCTGCGTGAATTTCATCGGACCAATATCAAAGTGCCAGAAATAACCTTCAGCATGATTTAAATAGCACCAACCTGAACCTTTGCAGGCAGTGCCACTGGCTTTCAAATACGTTCAGAATAGTTCAGAAGCAGCATCTCTTAATGTACTTTTTATTATCGTGGAAGGAAGTCATGGTAATGGTTATTTTGAACTGAGGACGTTTTTCTGCATTATCCTCTTATTCTAGACAGAGTAAGGGACTCAATTTGAAATATATTATTAAAAAAAAATAATAATTTCTGGCCAAAAAAAAAGCCTTAAAATGAACAACTTTCCACACTGGTATTGTTAGATGGCCTATTTCTTATCCGAAAGCAATCAAGTCTGGTTTAGATTTATGTCTGACATATAAGAAAATATTTTGTTGAGTTTCACATTAACATATGTGGGAATTCAGGGGCAGTTTCACACATGAGGGTGTGCAGAGTGCTGGTGTGACTGCTGTCTAGACAGCTACAAAATTCCATTAACAGTTTCCACCCATGGCTTTAAGTTCCGAATTCATGTATTACTTCTGTGAGGTAAGGAGGTGTTAGCTAATGCTTGAGACTAGAAAATGAAGGATAAAGTGAGATTTAAGGTCAGCTAAGAGAACCCATGGAATTAAATCTTCTCTAGAGACCGAAGCCAATAGCTGTAAGTGCAAGATTGCCAATAACAGCCCACATTTCGGGTCGCTCTTCAGTGGTGAACCTCTCTAGTGATGCAGAAGGGTTGATGTTCCCTACCCAGATGCCACCATAGTTATTCCATAAAACCACATTGCTTCCACGTATGCATTCACTGAATAGAAGTGAAGCCAGATGTGCAAACAAGTTTCGGATCTGTTGAACAGCCTGCAGCCCGTTCTTTTAATTCTTTCTACAGTTTAGACGAGACAATCTTGCTGCTAAAATAGATACTGAGTCTTTCATCGTGTTTGTGTGTGGCTCACCCACCCTCCCATCATATCTATATACACCACACTACACATACTTGTTTAGTGCAAGCATCTGGTTTTAAGCACGTAAATGGGACTAGATTAAAAAAACGTGGCTCAGAATAGAAACACCTTCCAGGAAGCTGCACTTACGGGCCTTGGCAAGCTGTACTGGTACATTTCTGGCCTGTAGGTGGGCACCCACTGCACGCCCGCCCGTGGCCGGGTCATGGTGCCCGGGGCACTGGTCACCACCTCGGAGTAGGGCAGGTGCGGGGCCGAGCCGTAGGCGTCCTGCCGGGGCTGGCCCCCGTGGCCGGCCGAGGCCAGGCTGAAGGCCTCTTCCAGCAGCATGTGCATCTGCTGCCGGACCTCATCGATGGATGGCTGCGAGCTCAGCGTCGACGTCTCCGAGTGGCCCTTGGCCTGCCGGGACCTGCTGTAATTCCGGGGCTCGTTGACACGGTCGACGTTCGTTTCTTCTATAATTTCAGGCTCGGTCTGTTGTGAGGAATAAAAGTATGTGTCAAAGGCTTTACAAGACAGTATTTGTGCTGCCTCATCGTTCTCCAACACAGATGTAACACGTACATATCAGGAATTGTGACAATATCGATGCACGACAAATATTGGAAAGAAATTATATGATGCAGGGGAGTATAACAGCCTTTTATGTGCTACACTGTGTGCTGGGAAAAGTAGCAGGGACACTGTAGCAGATTAAACTGTCAGTGACTCACTTAAAAACAATCAGAATTAACGTTTGAATTCTTGTCTCAGTTGTGGTATCAATGGGAGTGCAACTGTGCCAGGAAGAGTATGGTTCCCTAAATAGTGCCATCATTATGAAGAACCCCTTACAAGGGACAGTTTATTGCAGCTAGAGAGACTGAAATTCCTTTGTTCATGCTCTCACATTAAGATTTCTGAAGAATTAAAGTTAAGGAGTTTTTCTGAACTTCCTAACAATGACACCACAAATTCAGTCCTGCCCCTTGCAGAGAACACCCTGGCCCAGCTCAGGGGTCCTACCCAGCCTCAAACAGGAGTTACAGAGGTATTTATATAAAGTTAACATGGGAACAGGGAATGAGGCACATGCTCCAGTGAGCAGATAATGCTTGGGCAGCTTAACTTGGTGGGTTACTCCTAGGGTGATTCCTGCTGCACAGACAAGTACAAACAGAAATCAGCTCCCTGATTTTTTTGGCTGTAATTCCTTGACAGAAAACAATCATCACATTGCAAGGAGCTGGCAGTGAAATACCACACTTTGTCTGTATTTTGTGAGATCAGTTTTACAGCCCAGAGGTTTAAACACATATTTTAAACCAGCAACTGATTCCTTATAATTCTTTAAATATCTGTAAAATGCATTGACTATGCCAGGATAACTGGGATGAGCAATAAGATATGTGCCTCCTTCTATATATAGCATATGGTTAGAACTGTGCTAGTGTTTAAAATAGCCATAAATAAAAGAATACAACAGGATGTTCTTGTTAAAAATTCCAGCACTATCCTGATCATTTCAGTGTTCTGTAGCTCCTAGTGTGGCATATTTTTTTCCCCTGTAATAGTGCTTTTCTACACCAGGATAGATAAGCGACTGTGTCCCCAAGCTTTTGCAAGCTATAGGACAATCATAAGGCATATTTCTTCCTTTTCAGAGGGAATATCAAAATGGTTTTCTTCTTCTAGAGTGTTATCAGCCACTCAGAAAAGAGTTACATTGCTAATGAAAACTGATAATAAATCTAAGTAAAATATTAATTTGCTTTCTCTGCTTTAAGTATAGCTATATTTTGTATTTTATGAAAATACAGCAGTAAAAAAAGAGAAAAATTAAGATAAAAATTAAACGTTTACACATTAGAATTTAACCATAATTTATACAGTTTTGGTTATACAGTATATTATCTAAATTCAAAACCACAAACTCAAATTCAGGCTTCCCAAGTGGTACACACATCAGATTGGGAGAGGGAGAATGCAACTGCGCCAAATGATCTTAATTGGAAAATCTTTGTAGGAAATCTTCAGCTAAATACTCTCCCTTAATTTTCTGCCTGCATTTTGATTCCATCGTTGTGTTGCTACAATAAATAAAAATCAGACACGTTTTAGAAGCCTGACTATAAAATGCAATGGTTGTTTGTATAAGTGCAGCCAAAGAGCCTCTGAAATCATAATGTCCTGACTGGATGACTAATAACCATGGTTCTTCTATTTGCTCATGCCTGTAAAAATGTGAGTGGAATCCCACATAGACCTATTAGTACCCAATGCTGAAATAAATCAGATTTTCTACTACAACTCACTGGTGAAGCCATTTGACCCCCCACGGAATGTTTAAAATATATCACATGCATACAAGATGCATATTAGCATTCAACATTAAGGCAGCTTTGATTTATCATTATAAAAGCTGACATGAAGATTTTGGAGGAGAGTAATAATCATTTCTTTTCCTCATAATTTAAAATTTATTTCAATTCATGCTATCACTTTCTGAGGTATGCCATTTGGTATCCTATCAACTGAAACACGTAGCTATCATAAATAGAGGCAATCCATTAATGCAAGCCTTAAAAAAATCCTACACAGTTACTGTATAATAGAAGGAACTAGAGGTACATGAAGAAGGTAAATGAAACCCTGCAGTGAGAGACAGACTTTATACACCTCTTGAATAATTCTGCTGCTGCAACTTTATCCGTAAAATTCTTTATGTGAACATTAATCTATAAGAGTTTGGATGCATTGCATTAATTCAGCCATATCAACAAAATTATGCCAGTGAATTCTTTTGTATACTGATCTCTTAAACACGTCTAATAAGGTCATTTTCTTCCTATACCAAAAACAGACTAAATATTTTCTGCTCTGGTATAAAGCTCATTAGCAGTCTGGAGGTTCTAGAGTCTTTCGTTATGGCATTTACTTTACACACAATTGTTCATGAACTTGTTGAAAATAATAAACACGTTAATAAAGTCTACTTAATCTAATTCCCAGGTGAAGGTGAAAAGAGTAAACCCTGCTGGGATTTTTCAAAATGGAAAACTAGGTACTGTTCAATAATAATTCATTTATAAAAGACACTTTAAAGGCAAATAATATACTGAAAACCTCAAACAGTAGAATGTACACTCCAAAATAATACTAAAAGCTACATGTTCCATATGGACAAATATCTTTATCCTCATATCCTTACCAGGGGTTTTTAGGTCTGAGAAAAAGAACCATGATTCAGAGAAATATCACAGAAATTAATTAGAGAGAACGAAGTATTTTTAGAAAAGTATGAATGAAGTAATTTAGAAAATCGTTTAGAAATTTGTTATTGAAGGGAAACCTTATGGTTGTGCATGAGTGAGGAATTCTTAAGGAGTTTTCTTGGAGAATCTGGGAGATCTCAATCTTTTTTCTTTAAAAATAAAAGCGTTATTATTGTTGGGAAGAAAAACCTCAACACATAACCTGTGTGTACTGGTAACAGCTCACACACACACGAGCACACACACACACATTCTTTATGCTGGAAAAAAGTCTCACAACATGAAGGCAGTATGAGCTATTTGATTCATAAATTTAATTATTTGGTACTGCTTATAAAATGCAAATTTCACTATTCTTTGGCAGGACTTGCTGCTAAATAACATGCTGAGAGGAAGAGGTTAGCAGCAGTCTGAGAAGGCTGGAACACTTAATATGACAAATCGGATGTCAAAAATGGGTTCCAGCTGTTACTGTGTGAAACAGAAAGGGCACAAGAGTCAGCACTCAAACCAGCCCTTTCTCACCCATTTTCAGAGGTCAGGTTTACAGAGGTTTAGTTGCACCACTGGTGAGATCCATGAATTCCATGGATGCAGCATCAGTGCCCACCCGTGGGTATCCTGGGAGATGAAGCCTGTCAGGCACAGCTCCGAGGAGCCTCAAACAGGAGCGAGGGACCAGCCCACGCTGCAGGCTGAGGCTTGGCAGCTAAATTTCAATATCCTGTCCCATTTTCCTGGTGGCATTTCTGTGCTTTCAGATGGGAAATGCATTCAGAGCTGGAAGAGGTGCACTGCAGTGAATCTGCAGTGCATCGGGCAAAGGGATTTTATGTAACTTATCAGTAAAGCACGGTGCCAGGGACAGGTCGCCCAACTGCAGCAGCAAAGGCAAGGCAAAAGCAATTTTTTTTGTGATGTGCACGCATCTCAGAGTTTATAATTACTCTGAGGACACTCCAGAATCTGCATAAGCTCGTTAATCTACTTTCAAGGTTTTTAACAAATTTTCTTTAAAATATGTTTTATATATAGTATACACAATCTATTGAAATATATTTTTAAAATCTGCTGCTGGGCCCGCTCCCAGAATGTTTTCAACGTTGATTTCCAGGAAAATATCCCCTGAGAAAAACTAGCTTTTATTAGCATAGTACTGGTATCCCAATTCCTCGGAAAGCAGTGTACCAGTCAGCCCACTCACATGGCCCCACATGACTCCTGCAGCCTGATGGGAGGTGTCCAAATGCAAGGAATCATTTCAGGAATCTGACAACTACAACATGCCCTGAAGAACTTTGTAAAAGGTTTAAACTTTACTGAACACAATCACCGACTTTGGTACTTTCTTTCACCTTACTGAAAACACATTCCTGGCAGAGAGAGGGTCGACAATGAAACCCTCCCAAAATAATGTTTTTCATCTAAATGTCTAGAGGATGGGCAATCACAGGTGAACTTCCTTGTTTTCCAGAATGGCTTAGACCTTCTCTAGGGACTGATCTTCAGGGCTGGCTGAGCTACAGCAGTTTGTACACGTGACAAAGGATTGAAAGACTCGACATTGTCCCGGTGTGGGGGCAATTTTTAATCCTCATTCTGGGTTCACACGGTGTCAGCTCGCACCCAGTGTTTGTTCAGACTGCACAAGACAACTCCACTGCCTTGTGCTGGCTGCATGAGCTCCTTGGACCATAAAGCAGCAACTCCTCTTGCTGGGTTTGACATTTACCTACACGAAACCCTCCCAGTTCTGATGGGAGCAAGAGGACAGTACCTGTCCCTGGGGGATTTCCACAAAACACTGACATTGGGACTTAGCTGAAAATCCCAGAAGTTGGTTGTTCATTCTTCTGAATCAAGAGAGCAGCTTCAGGCCGTTCTTCAGAACAAACAGAGGATTTTAATTGCAATGGAAAAAGCTCACTGTCAAGTAGCCACACACTTAGAAGCACTATCTAAATTCAAGATTTAATACCTTGGCAAATAACGGGGTTTGGGCAAACGTTTTGTTTGCGTTTCAGACTGTAAAATGATAAAGCACATGAAAGAGTCTGAGCTTTTTTCAGGATGCTGAGTGCACATAAATTCCTGTAACATTAAACATCTCATGGCAATCTGGCTTGTCAATAGTTCCCCGGGTTTAGGAGCAAGTTAAGACTTTTCTGAGCAGATTTCTCTGCCTATACCCAATGAACTTACATCATATCCACTGTTCCGGATCCCACGTCTAGGCCTTTCTCGAGTCACCAGAAGATCCATCTCAGTTTCCCCTGGGCTGGGACTGTTCAGAGACTGCCTGCTTCTATACACCGAGTTCTTCAACGGTTGCCTAGAAAACATGAAACAAGAAAACAGTAAAAAGAAAAATAAACTAATGACAGGCAGCAGTTTTCAATACTCACCTTTATTCTAAAATGATGACTTTCATAAAAATTCCACTTTGTTACAGGATGTTCTTTCTACATATATGAAGTGCTAGAAATCAGTAACCTTATTGAGAGATGATTAATTGTTTTTTACAGTTCAGGGAAAATAAAGTTACGTAAAAGACATGGACATTGTATGTGGGAGCTTATCAGATGAAAATATGTCCCAAGAAGATATCAGGACCCTTTTAATTTCAGCTGATATGATTCAAATTCATTTAAAAAAATATATAAAAAAGTAACAGGATCTCCCACACACACAGATGGGGAGCAGAGACTTTTGTTGCTGATTCTGAGCAATGAGAGAGAAGCAGAAAAACGCTCCACTGAAACAAACACCCAGCAAAGGGAATGGGAAGAGACACAGTAGTGGGAGGAAATTGCTTGCAAGATGCTGTTTTTAAATAGCCAGTTTGGTAACTGGCCACAGCTTTCTCAGAGAGCTGTGCTTCCTGGGATTCAGCTGCTTCCAGCACAGCTCTGAGCAGCACTGGGACAAAGTGCTGCTCATCCCTGGGCACTGAGCTTCCACTGTTGGGCGCTCCAAACCAAGGGGAAGCAAAGGTAATAGAAAGGCAGAATAAAAGTGAATATCCAAAATACCTGGTAATCTCGCCAACAAAACCATTTCTGCCCTTGGTGCTGGTTATACATAAACAAATATAGCACCCCTCTCTGAAATGCAGAACATATCTGTACACATCTGCAGGAGTGTTTGCCAAATGGTGACACAGGAACTTTATGCTTCACCAAGCTGCATCTTTTAAGAAAGCTACTTCTACACCAGCAGAGTTTATGAGTTGCTTTCATACTGCGTCTGGCCATTGCTCATTTTGTTGCACACTCCAGAGAAACACTGGCCCTGAAGTAGATCAGTAACTGATGAAATAATGGCACGCCAGCTTCATTTATTAACACGGTAATTACACTGCTAGAGCCTGATACAAAGTTATCTTTGCCTAGCCACGCTATTTTTCTGCCTGGTGCAATTACTCCATTCAGAATATTAAAAATTAGATCAGGTCATCTGTCATGTCTCTGTGCTGCTTATTTTACACAGGGGACCTGGCAGTGCTCATAGGGAAGCAAGAAGACAAGTTGCACTGTTATGTCTGCAGTCACACTTTCAAGTCACTTCATGGTCTAATGTCTCAAGAACCATCAATGAAATGAACAGACAATACAGTCCAAATTAATTCACTGATAAATAATTCTTCAGTTATTCCAGATCTTGTTAACAGCACTTTTTGCCTTGACAGATTAGAGCAGGAGATACTGGTTTGCAGAAATGCAGAAAGTAGGACATTTACATGATCAGACAGAATAAAAGGTAGGACAAAAAAATACCAATTTCATGCTTTTGATTAAATAAATTACTCAGGCATGTACTTAGTTTCAAGGCAACTTTCAAAAACTTCTTTGTGACCTTTGATCACAAATCACCATGCTCATGTTTGAAAGTCCCAAATCCACTGCCAAAGCAGAAGACAAGCAGAGCTTTCGGAATAAGTGTCCCCTATAAAAATAATATTGAATGAATTCTTTCTTCCTCTATAGCCTTTCTCTGACTACACTGTTGATATTACCAAAAACAGGGTTATGCACAGGTCAATCAGATCTGACAATCTTCATCTTCTTACATCAAAGGTCTCTAAAATTTCTTATGTTTTACAATGGGCTCATAAATACTTAGTTGAGGCAGTTATGATATATTTTCTAAGGGATGCAAATATACAGCTCTGTAAAACATGCAGATTCTTGACCTGATTACAAACTATTAAAGAAAATCCAGGAATAGTGCGTATCATCAGTAGGCTCTTAAAAATTACCTTGAGATTGCCAATTACCTCATTTAAGAGTTTTACTAATGAGAAAGGAGGTATGAACAGGAACAACTGGCATTCAAATGGGTTAGGAAGTGCCTTCTGGGAACACAGCTGGAATGTTTTAAAACATGAATATTATGGTACTGATGACTGAAAGGTACCTAGAGCACAAAGCTCTTTGTTCCGGAACAAATCAAATCATTTAGCAGCAATGCTCTGTAAATCACGTTTAAATACAATTTAAAAATAATCCAAAATATAAAGGTAACCTTGAGTAATCAAGTGTATCTCTATTTTCTGGTATGTTTTGGAAGTGCTGTAATAACGTGACTTAAGTTAAAGGAATATATACAAAACAGAAAAGAGGGGAATAGACTTTATCCCTAGAAACTTTAAAATCTTTGACTTAGTTTTTAGTGATATCATTATAAAAATTGCAATTTTTCAAGTTTTATTTGCTGTAACAATGATTCAGAACAGGAAAGGTTAGAAATATATTTTTCAATTGTATGCTTACCCAGATTGCTTTTCAAGCAATTTTATTTCATTACAGAAATACAATTGTATCGACTCATTTATCAATAGCCAAACCCCACATTACCTTGTAGTGTTTTTCAAGGTTTCTTCCAGCAATGTGACATTTTAACCATCTTATTTTTGTTAGAAAAATAAGGACAATAATTGTCATGTGCGTTGCAACATATCAAGTTCAGCTCCAGGTCGTAGTATGGAAATTTTAGCACAGAATTCAGAACTGGTTTGTTTGTAAACATCTGCAGCATCTTTAAAGTTCATTAAGTGTTCTGTGTCTTCACAGAAAGTGCATCAGAAGCAGCTCTCTCTTCCCATGTAGGGATATAGATAATATATTTAACAAGCAAGTCCAGCAGCCAGCCTTTTATGGTTCAGCTACACATTGGAATCATTCCTCCACAGCAGTTTACCTGCCTCCCAGCAGTTTATACCATGCCAGGGATCACTGTCTCAAACAGACTGTGACAGGTTTACACAACACACCAGAAAACACGCAGGAAAAAATGTACGGGATCTTCCCACACGCTGGCACAAACAAACATCAGTGTATTCAACAAAAAGCACGTGGCTGTGTTAAAGCTTCAGCTTAATGTTTTAAACATTCCCCGTGAGCCACGTGACACATGATGAACATCCAAATTAATGCCTCAGTCAGTCACTGTAGGTACAGCACACAGCCACACCAATGTGTTGAGGGAACTTCGCAGCTCCCTGGACTAAATGTATTCCTCTACAAGTGTTCCCAGTGCTCTGTCTGTACCTCCCGGACAGAGTGTGCAGAGCAGGGTTCCCCATGTAGGGAAGGCTCAATTTCTCACCTTTCTAGTGCACAATAAACTGGAAAACTGCACAAGGAAATGGTGGCCCAGGACGTCCAGCAAGAACATAACATACGGCTGAGTCAGCATCTTTTCATTGACCCGTGCAGCCCTGGGAAAGAGCTCTTCCAGGGCACTACCCCTCAGCCACTGAACTCTAGACCTATAGAAATTCATCTGACCACAGCTTTTGCCCGTATTCTGAGCCAACAGTGCATTTGTAATTCCCATTACAGCCGTTTTCATCTCCGTGCCCCCAGGGTAATTGCTGAAGTTGCACTGTGTGCAATGCTTGTGTCACCAGCGACGCTTTGATTGCAGACAATTTAAGCTCATAAGAAAATTTCTGTCTGAACTTTCCAGGAGATGGGATGCAGGATTGCACCTCCAGGCATGAGAGCCATTTCCAGAGGAAAGGAGCTTCAGTATCCCTTTTTCTCTCATGGATCAGCTGATGTTGTCCCTAATCACAGTAAGAACCAGAGCCCTCCCGGGCAAGGTGCAATGGCAAACACACTCTCTTATAATCCTTCCCACCTCCAGAACTTCCAAGGAGGAGAAATCTGCACACTGTGCCATTCCTGGGGTAGGATTGGTGTGATCTCCTCTTTCCACTGTGCCAGTTTGCATTTCAGAGAGCACCAGCAACAGAGCACCCACCCACGGCAGCAGCTCAGGCACAATCAGCACCTGCACTCCCCCCTCATTTCTAAAATGGGGAGGTGAATGCTACTGGTGTGCCATCCTCAGGAGACAGTGCAGTGTTAATCAAACATTAGTAATGTTATACAACGTGCCAGCTTCATGTGACAGAGGAGAAAATTGTGAATGTCTCTGTTAAAGGCACAGGAAGATCACCACACACACACCTTACAGGTACCATTGCTGCAGGGCTTCATGGACAATGCATTGGTTCTGCTATCTCTTGCCTACTGCAATAGTTACATTTAGATCAAAATAATGACAAAATAGTAACACCACTGTATGTTGAAAGAGAACCAATTCAGATGCTAACTTCCTGCCTAAAGTCTGCTCTGAGTATCACCAATAACATTACTACTGCTTTTTCTGTTTACATTTGAGAATGACTCACAAGAACTTGCAACAGTCCCTTCCCTTATTTTTTTTTCTTTCCGTTTGTTTGTTTTTAACCACACTGCATCTTTACCAGAGGACATGCTTTCCATGGGCTATATGAATGTCCTTCATAAAGCAGAAGGGATGAGTGACCATACAACAAACTGCTGGCTCATTAAAACAGCCCCTCTGACTCCCAGGACATCAACTCTCCTCCCAGATGAAGAACTGCATGTAAAAAGTCTCACCTGTTCTTAGGCTCAGCAAATGGAGACGAGACATCTGCATCTGGATCCAAAATGTGGTCAAGTTCTTTCTGGTTTTTCTCATACATCCTTTTTCTGTCTGTCAGCCCCTTGCTATTATCGACCTGTGGGAAATCATAGTAGCCCTTCCTCTTGGCTTTCAGGCGCAGCTTGTTGCGGTAGTGCTCTATGTCAGACTTCTGCTTCAAAGCCTTGTTCACCTAAAAGGCAAGAAGATGTTTCAGGGCTGGTGGTGGGCTGGCTACCTCCAAAGGATACTGTCAGCGCGTGTTTGATGCGCGGCATGTGTCATCTCTCTGTACCACACCGTGCCATCTGCAAGCAGCGAGGAACTGCAAGTGAACAGAGTCGCTGCATTTTTATGGCTTGGCAGATGGTTAAATAATTTTAGCCTAAAAAACCGTGTACCATTACAACAGTGACTCAGAGACACCCACTGAGGAAAAACACTGGTGGTGTCAGCCAACTGGTGTGACCCAACATTGCATGTGCTTCGGGGCACCACGGGCACAACTCACCCATCAAAACTCTGCTGGGGTACAGAGACATCGCCCCTGACTGCACAAAACCTTAAATAAGTCACCACTGATGGCTGGGGAAGAACTCCAATGAAATGATATCAAATGTTTCTTTTATTTATATTATTTCTTACAAATCTGTTATGGGGTCCTGTCAGAGAGGAACCTTTAAAAGGGGGCATTTGGTCTGTCCTGGTACTGCTTAGTCCCACGGTTCCTCCTAAGTTTTGAGAAAATTTCCCTCCTGCTTCAAGTTTCGAGTTACTTGGGAATCAGGAATTTATTTGGGCTTTGTGCTTCCAGAGCCAAATTCTACAGTCTTCTGACAAATTACAGGAAGTGTGTGTGCAAGGGTGCACACAGCACCAGGAGTGTCATCCTGCTGCCTTAGAGAAAAGAGATGCTGAAAGCTAAATAAGTCTTTCTCGGAGTTTGGAAGGTACATGGCATGTCAGGACTTAAAATACAAGTACAAAGCGGAGCACAACAGGCTGCAGTAATCCAGGCCCACATGGGAACTCTGATGACACTGTCTTTTACAGTGTCCCTGGCAGCAGCCCTCCCCGCTGCTTTTAAACTGGTTTTAGCTGTTTAAATGGCTGTTGCAGTGTGAGTTTGTAAACAAAGCACTGCTATGGCTTGTTCCCATTATGTTCAACAACTTCATAAAAGCCTCAGTCCTTTGTAAATGGACAGGTCTTGATTAAATCTACATCAAAACATGAATACGAGTGTTGCAGTCAAAGCATGTTTTTTGGTCAGCATCTGGGTCAGACATTTGTGCCATCCCACTTTTTTCCTTCGAAACAACTGCACCCTCTGTGCACAGGCTGGAGTGCAGAGCAAGGCCATGGTCCCATTGCACCCCTTCTCGCTCTGAATGAGATGTATTGCTCAGTATAGAAAGATCAGCTTGGCAAGCAGATGATCTACACATATTTTCATACCCAGCCACAGAATTCACGCAGGAAAAGATCTTATTCTGCTTTCTGCCTTCATGACTCACTTTTTTAAACAGGAGAGAAGGACACTGGGAGGGTAGGAATATAGAAAATTGTCTCTCCCAAGGCTGCAGGCATTCACAGGTGCATTGTGAAAGAGCAGATCTTAAATTCTCAGATATGTGAGCCCACAATGCTAATACACTTTAAATTAGCATAACGTGAGAAGCTCCTAGCAGCCCTCAGCTCTAATAGGCTCAAGATCATTCCACTTGTGGCTGCAGCCAAGGAAACCCCTGGAGACACTATCAGACAGTCCTCACCTCTCCATTGATGATGGCAGACTCCTGGCTCCTCTCTGAAGCAGCATGGACAGCAGGGAGGGCCACGGGTTTGATGGCGATGAGCTGCACCGATCCCGAGGAGGTGTCGAAGGGGTCAATGGCAGACTTGGCAACGTTATCAAAGAGAATCCCTCCTTCCTCTTCATCACTCACGGCCACTAGAGCACATCAAACTCACTCAGCATAAAGACACAGGCATTTCTGCTGCATGCTCAAGGGGAAATTCAGCAAGCACACGCTTTGGATTAATGATGTGCTCAGTGCACTCGAGGTGCAGGCCTGGGAGACCTTTACACCAGGAAAAACATCCCATTAGATCACAGAAAATATTATGTATTCAAAGGATTATCTGTCACTTCCCCAAAGAAGGTTGATTTGCAATCTGCACTAATAAGATGGAAAAGAAGGAGAAGAATGAAACAGGAAATTGTATGAAAATGACAATGAAATTTAAAGTACATGCTTTCCTAGGTTTCACATGGAAACACACACACACAAGTGCCCACGTGCCAAAGCATCAGTAGCTACACCTGACCTAACCCAAAAGTGAAGCCTTTTTTCTGTCTTATACCGCAAGAGCAAGGGCATACTCAAAACTTGCTAAAATAAGTAGGTTTATTTATCAAAACTTACTAATGCTAAAACCCCCACTTATTAATATAAAAGCATTTTCTGCTGTGTGTTAAAAATGCTTAAGAAACTGATGGTATCTAATCTTATGTTAATTTTTTGCTTTGCAAGCAGTACCTCAGGTCTCCGTGAAGCTAAACTACTAAAATTTCTTAAGAGCCAGAAAAAGGCCTCTGTAAATCTTTGAAATTAAATGGCATGGCAAAGCATCTTCAGTTTTAGATTTCTATATAGCTCTTTCACATGCAATTGGACCCTTTCTCCTCCAAATTTTCTTTGCAAACCTGCATCACCTTGTCAGCCGTTGAATCTGAAGACTTTTATCCACATTTTGAAGAGAAAGAATGACACTAAAGCACGAGCACAAATTCTACAAAAAGATCCTTGCAAACATTTTTGAATAATTATGCTATTAGAGGGAAGAATGCTTGCTCCATCTCCTAACTGACAGGAGCAGAGATCCTCTGCTAAAGAACAAAGTGGTCTGCTCTAAATTTATTTCCTCTGAAAATACACTCTGCTTTAATATTTAATCACTGCACAAATTACAATGGACTTGTATAAACTCAGCGGTTTAGACAGCCAATGATTTCGGTAAGAAAATATTTGACAGCAGTAGCATAAAAGATGAACCCTCTGAGTAAGCTCATTATCTCTGTCTGTGCTCAGCGTGACTGGAGCTGGCACCACTTGAGCTTTTGAGCAATAGAGGGGTTAAGTCACTCTGTCATTAAATATTGTCCCTGCAGCTCCACAGAACTGTCCAAACACGACAGAGTCTTTAGTGGGTCTGGAATCCCCTTGTCCCTCCTGGGGCTGTGCAAACACTGCAGATGTGTGTGCTCAGCGGAGCGAGCGGCTCACGAGTGACAGAACCCCGACTGCCAGGGACCAGCAGGACCAGACAACGAGGGGATCCTCGCCTGGCACTGAGCACACCTGAGCAGGGAGGCATTCATGTTACAATGAGTATAAAAGTGAAGCATGGATGCTCTTCCCTGGGGGGTTTTGAAACCCAGCAGCCACAGAGAGCTCAGCTTGCTGCAGATGCATGGGGCGTCCCTCCAGACCTTGTTTCAGGACCAGAAACCAAGCGTTTCTCTTAATGAAACAGAATTGCTCTAGGACTCATTAAAGAAAAGAAAAAATTAAGGGTAAAAAGAATCAGAAATCACAGATGATAACTAATTCTGATGTGGAGCACTAAGAACACAGAGCACCCTCAGTATCAGCCCTCTCAAAGGCGAGCAGTCTCCTGCACCTACTGCAGTGCTACTGGCATGGACATGAGAGCCAAATAGGTCTAGAAACTGGAATTTTATTCCACCTTAGCTTTGAGTTTGTTCATTAATTGGCATTTATAATCTAAAAGTAGGGGTTTTTTCCCACCTCTTTTTCACTGGTTGGTGATAAAGGGAGCCTGTGATCTGCAGTCACTGGCACACTGCTATAATCTGTACTGGTAGTGAACCGTAGCAAGAACTGGAATTTCATTATTTGCTCCTATCCACCTCCTCCCGGGAGAATTTACAGCAACCATTTATAACATGACTGAACCACAACAACCTCCAAACTTTGAAAAACAAACCAAAGGCAGTTCAGAGAAACGTGGGAGGACTCCTGGAGTGTTTGTTTCTGCTGTCTATCCATGCTCTGGACCAGTCCACCCATCCCAGCATCTCAGGTGGGTGAGCAATTGGCCAGCATGGAAAACTTCAGGAAACTGCCCACACATTCTTTATAATATAATACATATATTTATATATATATATATTATATAAAATATATTTTATGTTATAAAAATTTATCTATCATTTATTTTCTATTATGCTATAAAATTATTATGTATACTATATATATAATTATAATATTATATAATTATAACTATTATATAAGTATTATCATTTTATTCACAATAAGCACCCTTGCTTGTTACAGTTAGCAAATTGGTTTAAAAGTGATGTTTTCGATTTCTGTTTTCAAACAGATGCATTCCAGCATTATTGTGGAGTCGTTCTGCTCTTGCCTCTGTGTGAGCACAGCGAGACTTAAAAGCTCAGCGGCAGAAAAGGGCAAAACCCAGCTTAATCACTACTTAACAGCAATTTCCCATTTCTGAAGCATCTCGTGCTAGGTATCTCATGCCACATGATCCACTGAGATCGAATTACTCCTCCTAATCTTTTGTGACTGCAGCACATGAAGATCTATCCAGAGCAATCATCTCTTCGGGTCGAGCGCCAATTGCAGTGAGGAGCAGAGTGGCGCTGGGTCCTTGAGGAGCAGGAGCATCCCTGGAAGCTCTGTGTCCACACCACTGCAGCTCTCAGTGCACAAGATCTGCTCCATGCACGCTGCCCCAGGGATGCTGCCCTCCCATTTCCACGCAGCTCTGCTCTACTTCCAGCCGGCAAGGCCAGCAGGTGGTGCTACCCACTCGTGACCAGCTGGTCCCATGGAAAATGGGCTGTGGAACCGCAGCTCTGAACGGTTAAAAACCAATTAGACAGGTGAAGTATTCTATTTTTGTCTAATTAATAGTTTGGAGTAAAAAAAAAAAAAGTGATACTTTTGTCAGCCAAAGATTTCAGTGAGGGCCACAGAAGATTCCTTGTCTCCTCTCTCTTTCCCTCTACCTTGTCTTTCCTCCCCTCTCCCTCATCAAAATATGCTGGAATGAAGAAAAAAAAAGGACTGAAATACTTGCACCTAATAAAAAAAAATAAAAATAAGGACATTTAAATTGCCTGTGAGTCTGGTAACCTTCCAGCCAAACAGCTGAAACAAAGATTTGTGCTGTCCTGCTCAGAAGCAACCATTTGAAAGATTTTGGAAGTCCTCAGTAAAAAAAATGACATCAATAGAGAAAAACGCACAAAGCCAAAACTTGGGTTTGCTTGCAAGCAGGTGGACATGCTCTGCCTTTTCTTATGTCACTCAATGAAGTATTAAAATCCTTGAAGGTTTATTCTACATGAAGGGAAAGCAAACATTGTAACTATACCTACAGAATATGCCTACAATTTGAGAAAGAGCAAGCAATGTCACCTATCTGAAATAGCTCCTTAGGAAAAAGTCCAGGTATCAGTATTTCAAACAGAAATCTGGACTCCTGAATGTGCTTTAATAATGGGGAAGTAATTTTCATTTTAGAGAAAATCTCTATATATTGAAAAAAATTGAATTTTTCTGTATCATCCAAGTCTATCGGTCAGATGACTACCTACAGAAAGGTACAAACAAGAGCTCTTAGCAACAAGGAAACGTCTGTTTCTGAAGGAGTTTATAGGAGCAAAATACAAGTTTCCTAACATTAGTATCTGAACCTATCCAGGACAGAAGCACCTCTCTGGAAGGTACCGCAGGTGACAGAAAACACATTTGTGTGCACACACACCCCTTCAAAACTGCACCCACCTCCGAGACAGGGCAATGCTAAACCTCTCACAAACAGAACAAATATTATATTTTCAGAAACAGACAGCTTACAGACTAATGGAAGCAGCTCATGATTCCTCCTGGACAGTATTTCCTCAGGTGTAAAGTCTGCTAAAAGCACGGTGGTGTGCCTAGGGTGTTGGAGTCCTGGGTTTGCCTTGGATCCTGAAGCAGAAGCCACCTGAGGAGGTCATTTGAGATCTCTAAACTGGTATTTGCAGGTTTCCTATGAAACTGTGGACACGGGGTGAGTACTTGTCTCTTAGCTGCTTGTTTTGTTCCCTTTCTATGAAGGTTTCCTGTCCTTACAAGCAGAAGGAAGGCTCTCTCTCTGTGGTTATGTCTTCTCCTCCAACCACATCTGCCTCGCTTCTAAACATCAAAGTCTTTCAAAGAGAGACCACACATTTCATAATGTTTGCAGTGAATCCATCACCCCTTTTCTTGGCTGACACTTCTGTAATAAGTAGGTATATTCAATAATTAAAAGAAAATTATTTAATTGACAAGGATGATGAACATACAAAAGATAGGGAAGGCATGAGAGCCCACAAAAGAAGCTTCTTTAAGGAAGTGGTGGCCTAGGAGTTTTAAAGACCTTTGCAGAAATAGTTTTCTGTTTGCACAATAAAACTGTTCATTTGTCTTCTTCAGTGCTGACATACCAGTGAAAAATCTCAGCCATCCAGACTGCCACTGGATCTGATGGCATCAACATCTACATGCTCTTTACACTATTGCTTGGATGAAAACTGCTGTCAGACTCAGTTAGTGGCAGAGTAAAGGTCATCCAGAGGGAAAGGCAAACATGAATGAAGAAATATTTATTTGTGTGACCACTTGCAGATCCCAGATCCCACAGAGGTCTGCTAAAACAGGCACCTTTGCAACACAGCACGCAGTATTTTCCTGCCATGAGAAAAGCAACCAAAAAGACTGGCTATTAAAAAAAAAAATGGTATTAAGTCTGAAGAAAAAAAGTGTTCACAGTCACCAGCAGGATGCTAGCAGGGTCACAGTGCTCCCATTATTTAAAGCAAATAAACAACAAAAAAAGGGCAGTGGAAGAAATGGAAACAGTAAGGGGAAGAATTAGTCTGTGTCACACAAGCTGAAATCTTGGGAGAAGAAAAAAGGGAATCAGTATGTAAAGATTCTGGGAGGTTCAGTGGCAACTGGTGCCAATGCACAGGATTTCAAATAAGCAGGTGGATTTTGTTTATTCTTGGGGTTTTTTACCCCCCTGTGGTTAAATGTACTAAATTACTCCACAGGGCCTAGGAGTTTACTGTGAGGATGTGAAGAGTCAGACAAAATCCCTACTTAACACCCTTTCTGGGGCAAATGAAGCTAATGTTTCAGGATGAGGGAATGGATGATGAAAAGAGGAGGTTCCTTTCTCTGCACCATGAATTCTTCCCAGCACTCTTGATTTCTTAGCCTTTAAAAGACACAGGCATCATGAAGGGAAATCATCTCACTTCAAATCTGCACAGCTGCTCCAATGCAGTTGTCAGGGCTCCTTTCTGACTGCATTTTACCTCCAGAGGTCTGTCCCAGTTGGCTGTGACCCTCTGGAAGCAGCCCTTCCCACTCTGACTTGTGCTTCATCCAGCACAGAAAAGGCAGAAGAAGGGTGCTGGATGTTTGCTGGGATCCACCAGCTCCCCCAGCTAACTCTGTGTCCAAGCTGCTGCACCACTGCCACTGGACAATATTGCTGTTGCCATATTTCACTTTGTTTTGAGTCACCACAGACAACTGCCCAAAAATTCAGGAAAACAGGCTCTGATGCTGAGCTGCCACATTAGACAGAGTGAAAACTAGTGGCCCACGCTTCTGCAGAATAAAGGAGGCAGTGTATCATAGACTGCCTGAGTTGCATCCAAAAATCGCTTTGATTTTAGCTAAGCCAATAATACAGACAAGTTTTTTCCCACTGGTGCTTTGCTCCTGCAGACAGCTCTTGCCTGGACAAAGGAAATTATACTCTTAGAGACTGATATTTTAAAAAGGAGTGAGGCCCCTGACTGAATGACCTCTGAAAAGTTACATCTATTTTCAAAGACAATGTCCAAATCATCGGAAAATAAGAAGTTGGTCCAGGTTCTTATACAAGGAAGTTTGACTCTTTGGGAATGCTACTTGTACATCTCCACCCATGGTGATGAAGTTTAAGTACAATCCTGAGCCCAACTACACAAGTTCTTAGCCCAAAAGTTGGGGAGTCATATACTTCATTAAGAATTGAAAACAAATCAAACTTTTTGTTTTTCTCTAAAAAAAGAAACGAGCATTCACACACTTCCGAAGACACCTAAAGGTTGAAAAACAACCTTTATATCAATTTCATTGGCTTCATTAGGAGCTGGTGAAAGGAAAGGCTGTACTATGGGCTGCTTTAGTTCTGTAGGTCTGAGTGGGTTCAGCCATTTGCTTCTCCCTGAATGATGTTTGGCCTGATAAATGATAGGTAGAACTGCTAATATCCTGTTATTCTCTTCCACATTTTCTTTCAAACCCATCTCAGAAATTGCCTGTACCTCTGTTGGCTGATTCATCCATATTAGAGTCCTCTAACATACATAATTTGGCCCCTTTTAAAAAATGTTTTAATTTTTTTTTAAGTGCCTAAAGTAAATTAACATAGAACTCATCAACTTTTAGAAAGAAAACTTTCTATTAATACATTATTAAGTGTTTTTCCAAGAAAAAACATGCTGTTATCTTACAAAAGCTTATCACTGTTTGATTGAAGTAGGCATTTTGTGTTTTCTGTAGAAATAATGCTCAGCTGAAGAGTCCTCCCGATCCTCCAAAGCATCAGGTCCTGAAGCCAAGCCTGTCAGTCTGTGCTGGTTTCACATTGTTCACTCACAGCCCTGACACACTCCATTTGGAGTCAATTTTGATACAAGCCATATAGAATTTACGTACTGAGGTAACATCCAGTGCTGTCATTTCTCCCTGTAACTAAATGTCAGCAAGAAATAGAATCTAAAATTGGTCTGTAACTATGGCAACTAATGAGCCATTCTGACTTGGAGTCCCCAAATCCAACATGTGACCATCAAGGGATTCATTCCAGTTCGAAGACGCTGCTTCTCAGAGAAGAAAATCTGCTGCTGCTTTTGCCAACGTGCGTGTGAGAGCCACCAGCCGACAGGCAGGCTGGGGAGCTGGAGCAGGCTCAGGCAAACAGCTGGGAGAAAAGCAGCTTCCTTCTTAAACTGGAAGGAAAACCAGACAACCTTCTGTAGGTGCTGATCACACGGGGTAAAGGTAAAACCCTGCAGAAAGAACAAATTGTCAGAGGTGACAACAGTGCTCGTAATCACAGCACACGGGAGCAAAGTGAAGGCTCTGCGATGAGAAGTAATGGGTGCACTGAGGTTTTGGTTTTTTAATTTCAACTTCAATAAGCATTTGGGATCACACAACTCCAAGATGAACTCCATTAATTCTGACAAGGGGAGGTCATTTCATCTCTCATGACCACATCCTCCTTCTTAGAAGCTGTTCTGAAAGAGGAACAGCTGTTCCTGTTTGAGGAAACTCCCCTAAACATACCTTAAAAGATATGCCTACAGCTAGAAAGTTCCCCTCTCTTTACCAGGGAACAAGGTATTTATTTCCTTTCCTATCTGTGCCAGATGACCAGGTGACCCTTTTTAGGGCCATGGCAGTCGAGTGAAGAGAGTTCCTCCAGAAGGAGCTGAAGTCTCTACCAGGAGGGCTCTGCAGATGAGGTGTCTCATGCACAGGTTCCTCCTAAATTCTAATGAAATTAAGATTTAAAATAAAGGGTCACTATTTCCTTATATAACATTCAGAGATTTATTTAAGTAGCCTGTGTATGTTCTAGAAATACAGCCCAGATCAGAAGTAAGGATGTTAGGTGCTAGCCAGTTCTTTTAAAAAAAACAAAAAATCATGAGTTCTCATCAATTTTCTTTGAAGATGTAAAACCTAACAAAACAAAAAATATCTTCACTAAATTATTTTGCCTACTCATGTAAGCAGCACCTGGCACGGGTTTGGAATATTGCCTTTCCTGGATGGGCAAGAAAAATGACATCAGAAATTATGGCTTTTAACTGTGGAAAACATAAATGTTGTTGTCTTGTAAAATGAGCTATATTTGATACAGCGAAAAAATAATTAACCCCCTTGAAACTTAGAACCTGTTAGCCACTGTTTTCTATTCATTAGGAAAACACAGCTATGGGAACAAAGATATAACTCAGAAAAAATAAGCAGAGAGAAGAAAAGCAAGGAAGATAGGGGATCCAGTACTACTTTCATCAGATGTTCCTGATCCATCTTGAGTCACAAGGTCACCACCAAGGTCTTGTGAGAAACAAGACCAAGGTCTTGTAAGAAACATCCAGCGTGACATCCCAGGTGCATCAGGAAAAGCTGCCAGTGAATGTTAATGACAAACAGGTGTGCCAAGGATGTGAGGAAAGATAAAGCACTGGATGTTTCTCACTTTCTCAAATTAATTTTTATCTAATTAATTCATCTTCATCAGATCTGGGCCAGCTTAGCAGCAGCAGAGGAAATTAATATCTTAGGGATCTACGCAACAAAAAAAGCTGCAAACCCTGTCCACCTAGGAACCAGCATCATGTCTTCATTAGTTTACTGGTATTCCAAGAAAAAAGGAAAAGGGGGAAAAAACAAAAAAGCAAGAAAACTTGCAAGGGCCCACACAAAGAGCAAACACCACAATGTTTCATGGGATCTGGAGAAACAGTTAGAGCAGTAAAGGGGAAGGAGAAAACCCAAAAAATGAGCCACACACACAAAATGCCCAGGGACTGCTGAGGGTACAAGAAATCGGTTTCAGCATCCCTGGTGCCTGTGTGGGTATGGCTGTGGGAGTGAGCACAACGAACACTTCTCACCGTTCCTTTTCCTTCCTTCGTCTTTCGCCACTTTTTGCGGTGCCATCACTTTCTGCAGGGAGCTCCGGCCGGAGCTGGGCTTTCCCGACCCATTGCTGAGGATGGAGCCGTTCTGACTCGGGGACCGGCTGCAAGTAACCATAGCAACAAGGCAGAACGTGAGTTCTTCCTGCTAAACCTCATTTCAAGGTTATTTCATTTGCACAGTTTGCATCACTGAGTTTTCAAGTCTGATTTGGTACCAAAAGGAGACAGATTATAAACAGCACACAGCTCCACAGTAAAGGTAGGAGCGGAGCGATGGGAGGTGAACACGACTTTCTCAATTAGTTCAGGGCTGATGGGCATCTTGGTGGATTGGAATGCAACTGCTCCTCCTGCACAACCCCACAATGATAAAAACGCCACCACAGAGAAGTCCCATTGTCAATTCATTGTCATTGTCAATTCAGTGTCATTAACCCACACAAAATATAGTAGACCTTTGTTTTCGGATGTATGGCTAAACCAATTCCTTTATTATTTAGCCTGCATTTACAGTCAACTGTTGTCAACCACAATGCAAAATTCACTCACTCACTTTGCACGTATGCACACACAACGTCATAAGAAAATCCTCCTTTTCTCCTTTTGGTGCACAACCTGGTTTAACTGGCACCATTATTGGCTGAAACCCTAAGAAAATGCTCGTTTTAATCAGCCATTGCATAGCCTTGTCCTGAAACTGGTCCCTGCCCAGGGTGAGGAGGGAGGGCAGGGCAGAACCACTGTGCTTTCAGTCCCAGCAAGGAGCAGGGATAGAAATGAGCAGAGTGCTCTGGGCTGCACTGGGAGCAAGCTCCCACGGCAGATTCTCTGCTGTTTGGGGTGGACAAGTTATTCCAATCCTAATGCACAAGTTGGGAAAAGCAGGCCAAAGTAGAAAATAATATATTTGGTGCTAGTCCACATCCAGACACAGTCACGGGTTTTTTTTACATGTGAAACTTGCCACAAAGGGAATGAAAACTCTCCACAGGACCTGTGTAGTTATTCACAAACCTATCTGCAATCTACCACTGAATTGTCATGGCCAGTGACAGGGTGATGTAAAGAGGTTACATTAGAGGAAAAAAATGGGCCTAGTCACAGAGGCTTCCATTTACAGAGAAAAAGAATCAAATCAAATTCTACTGCTGTCACAATGGTTTTATAACCAGAAAATGGTACTAAAACAAAACAACTGTCAAAACCATCCTGTAAATCATTGCCAATACTGTATCATCAGCTTGAGACATTCATTTTCCTCCAGGTCTGGCCACCCCGTCTGGTGTAAGTAGACAGAATTTACTGTGGTCAGAACAGCAAGGGACAAATATGAGAAAAGCAATTCTTGGGGATTCCCTTTTGAAGATAGCCTAGGTGGAAATATGTATAATTTGAGACAGGCTCTTTCCAGCTATAGGGTTCTAGGAGAACTCAGCATGCAACCCAGCTCAGTCCAGCCTGAGGGTTTCCTTGTGAAATTCTATTGAAAATAAGTATTCTGAGAAGCAGGATTCCTCCCCTGCAAACCTGTCCGTCTCTGCTAAATGAATAATTCCAGCCCAGTAAAAAAAATTCATCCAGGGGCAGATCAACACCTGAAGAAAATCTGCTCAACTTGGGAACACAGAAAAGAAGTGAGGATAGATGGCTTGCACAACAATTTCTGTGGTGACACTAATCTAAATATTCATCCTTTTCAAGTGGCCCTCATATTATTAACTGAGAAGTTTCCTTCAGTGGTGATAGCAGAGAAGATACTCTGATCAGTTACCAGCCACTTCATGGCTGTCTGGTTTGAATTGACCTTTCCAGGCTGTAAAGTACCCTGAATGAAAGAGCAAACACATAAAGGTCAAGAAATATTTCTTCATCTTCAGCAACCATTAAATTCCATTTCCAGACACAGCTCCTGGGAATGAAAAATACTGAAATTCTACATGTTCTCACTTACTCAAGTAATCACCCCGAAGGAGGGAAAACTAACTCTTAGTTATTTGCTTAGAAGGGCACCAAGGTTCAACACATTTTATAATAAGAATAACTTTCCTGGATCAAGTTTGCTTATCAGCATTTGTTTAAAATGGTGCAGATTAAGTGGGGGATTTCTGCTCTCACTCAAAGGACTGAGTGAAGTGCTTCATCACTTTGGTTAGAGGATTAATTAATAGGGCGGGTTTACAATTTTTATTTGTGTATTTACACGCGGCTTTGGAGAGGCTTCAAAACATTTTAAAGAATAATTCCTGCAAAGACTTAACCTGCCCAGCACCAGCAACCGCTGTGGGTGTCACAGCCATCTTCCATTTGTCATTTCTTCAGAGGATGGAAGGCTTTGAAAGGGACAAGTTCTGTTTGTTTCACATGGACTGTAGAACCTAACCCTCACGTTTCAGTGATTTATAGCGTGGACAACACCTCACTGCCACCAAATGGCAGAATAGCAGTTTACATCCAAATGCAGCTGGCTCACTCCTCTCTACCGTACTCCCTGCAGACAGCCCTTTCCACATTCCAGGTGATTTACTACACAGCCAAAGAAGGACGACAAACCAGGCACCAGCTCAGGATCTTTCTGTCTCTGTTTTTCTGCAGGGAAAACCTTAGCTGATGACCACTGGGGATGTCTACCCCCAGGAAGAGCAGCAGAGTGAGTCCTCCAGCCCCACACCATGCCGGCTGTCACCTTCCCCTTCCAGCATGTCCCTGTCACAGTGAGAAGCAACACTCTGCTGAGTTTTCCAAGCTTTCCCATTATTCCAAAGGGGAAAGTATTGGACAAGATGAGGTGACTCAGCTACGAAGGTTTGTTTTTCTCTAGAATTTCTCTGCACTAGTCATCTGCTTTTCCTGTACATTATTCAATCCTTTCAAGAGGCCAGGCCTGTGTAATTCCTGTGAGCTACACGACTGTTACCTCCACTCAGGCTGTTTACCTAACAGGGTTGTTTTCCTCTCTTCCCTTCAGTAGCATTCCTCAGCTCCACTCTAATTGAATATCAAGGAGAGCAGGTCAAGGAAAAAAATGGTCTCAAAGCATGCAAAACAGCTGGGAAAAAGGGATAATCTGCTTTCCTCACCTGCAAGGACCGAGACAAGAAATAATGACCTTCTATTCAGCTTTTCTGTTGATGGTTGAGGGCAGACATGAGGTAAAACTTCCTAACAGGAAAGGCAGGAGAGAACAGATTGCTGGAGGAGGCTGTGATCATCCCACCAGTGGAAGACTTTAAAATAAGGTAGATCAGGTTGAGTTAGGGGGGTGTTGGACCCTGCAGCAGAGAAGAGGAGCCATAGAGCTTCCTGGGAATCTTGAATCCATGATCCTAAAACCCTAGAGAACCCATATGAAGAGAGTGCAAACCCAGGACACTTTACCCTAGACACTGACATTATCTAGTCTCTCCTTACACTTCTGAAGTCTTGTCCTGCTGTAGACACTTTGGATCTAGAGGTCTTCCATAATTTAGAGGGTATTTAGGGTTTTCCCTTCTGCTAGTGAAGGCATTGGGTCTGATTCTGGAGTGACAGAGCCTGCCAGTGCAGAGTTACAGCAATTTACCATTTCTAAGGACCTGTCTTCTGGTTCTTTGAGAAATTATCAGTGTTCATGCTACAGGTCCCACGTTCCATTTGGGCTCATCTCTTGTGCAACACCAACATGCATATAAAAGCCACTTCACCTCCTCTGTGAAGACATCACTTGGTTTTATCTCATATTTTGCAGCAACCTTACACACCCAGCACAGACCAGCGTTCTGCCAAGGATACATCATGGAGCAGCCATCTGCCACACACAGAGCCTGGATGCCAAACCTTACAGCAACCAGCAGCACATATCCTATTAAACCCCTCTGTGGAAAGATCCCAGATGCCAGTCCTTACCTTTTCCTTGTTTCGTTGGATTTGGCAGTTTTGATGGTGCTCCCATCCTGGGTGGTTTCTCTCTCCTGGGAGGCAGGAGCATCCCTCACTGGAAGTGGAAGTATGACAGTCTCCTGAGTCACAGGTAAAACCTCATCCTCTGCTCCCTGCTGACCCAAGTGTTGCTTGGCATAGTCAAAGCCTTGTACTGGCTGCAAAAAAATAGGAGAAATAACAGAAATTTCCAGCATGTATTAGATTCAATATAAATTTTCAAATTCAATGTAAAATTTTTCACCATTCCTTAACTTTTCTGATTACGCAAGTGACGGGTAAAAATATACAGATTACCATGTGAATGTCCAACGAGAACACAATTTTCTGATGAGATCTCCATTCCACACATTTTAAACATGATTAGTTAGTATAAAATTGACCTTGGCTAACCTTTCTTACCCTGCTGTAACACCTCCAGAAATTACTTTGACAGACAGTGGAAGAAGGAGGATGTGGAAGAAAAAATTAGGAGTAAAAAAAAAAAAAATAAAACCACACAGAAAACTTTCTCTGACAAAACCCTTGTGTTTCCAAAGAGGGTGGGAGTAATTTATTCCCAGTCAAGCCAGAGTAAAAAAACCACACTTCAAAAAGTTTCATGGGCAACATTTTCCAGAAAAAAATCTTTCTCGGATCAGTGAAATGATATTTCCCCTGGCTTGCCAGTTGCCTACTGGGAAGGATATTACTGACTTCACTTGTTTCTCTTGGGAAGTGGCATTTCACCAGAGCCTTGCAGCAGGGCAGTTCTTGCCCAGCAGAACTAACACATGCCTTCTGGGCAAAGCAGCCAAGCAAAGGTGGATCCTCTCAATGGAAAAATTAAACATTTAGACAAAACTTGACTTTCCAAACTGCATTTTCAATTGGAAGGAAAAGAGAAGGGCAAAAACCCCGAACCAACCTGCATTATCTGTTGGAAAAAAAATATGAAAAATAAATCATTCAAAGAAATTCCTGACCGCCTCTGGAAAAGATGTTCTTGCTACACTAAATAAAAGTAATTTACAAAAATCTGGAAGGTTTCTCTTCCTGAAGTAAAAAGACTATTGACAAAATATTAAAAAAGGACAACGAAACACTTCAGAGTTAAGAAGCGGTGATTTTAAACCTCACACATACTTTGGGAAATACTTTGGAATTCGTTCATGACTGATTAGTCTCTCCAGGTTCCTGTCATGTCTGAATATTTTAGCTCCAGAAGAAAATCAGTAGGAGAAAAAAAATTGCTGTTGGCACAGAAAAAGAACGAGCTCTGAAAAGCATTTTCTCTTGTTGTGTCCCTTACTAAATCTGGGCTGCAGCTCTAAATTCGGATACATTTCACAGGTGATCTCAGTCTGAAAAGAATGGGGCTGTCTTATACTTTTTGAAACATAAAAAACATTCACATTTTTCTTCATGTGAATCTGCGTGGCATTCCCAATCTCCTGTTCAGACTGAGGCTAATGGTTCCTAATGTGTTTCCATACTTCAGCATTCCTCTGATAAGGAGCTTCAGCGCATTAAGGAGCGAGCTAATGCTGATAAGGGAGAGCAGACAACTCCACAAATCAACACCATGGAACTTGCAACTTATCAGAAAAATGCCAATTCACCATCACTCCTCCATGGCAAGCAGGGTATCACAAAACAGCCACCAAGTGAGCTACAGAGGAAGCAAATGAAAGAAGGGAAGCAGAAGCTCTGTGAAGGACAGTTAGGAAGAATTCAACATCCTACATAATAATATTGTTAACCAAAATAACGTTTTTCAACCTCATTATAAATATTGTCAGTTAAGACTCCCTCTAGATATTCTGCAAAAAAGGTAACAAGAGAGAAGAGGCAATTAAATCAGTTATTTCTCCCTCCATGCCTTTGAAAAGTAAAATAAGTTTCAACTTATACTTCATATCTTATTAAAAAAACAAACAAACAAACAAAAACCTCCAAACAAAAAACAAACCAAACCAGAAACAGCAGGACATGAGAATTACTAAAGAATTCTGCAATGTCCCAGCTCAGATCTGCCAAAGTAAGAAAATGAAAGATTATTTTAGTCAGAGTTCTACTTACCATCATGTCCAGTAACAAACTGCAATAAAAGGAGAGCTGAGAAAGTCATCCTCATCAGCAGACATATTGCATTAAATAAAATTTGCTCTTGGATCCCTGCTCTGTAAAAGCCCACAGGAGCAGATGGCTCTGCCACCCCTGAAGGGAACTGGCAAGGCTAAATCACGATCAGGCACTGCAAGCAGAGATGTCCAATACATCCAAAATACTGACAAAGACTGAAGGACTGAGATGCTAATACTGCTTTTGAAATAATAAATGGATAATGAGACCTCTAGACTACACTGCCTGGCAAAGAGCAGACTGAATTTGGAGAGTTGCTTCTGGGACTCTTTTCCTTATGATGATCATGAAAAAGACACTAAAGACATTAAAAAAAAAAAAGACATCAAAAAAAGGAAGTAAGGGTGGGAAGGAGGAAGGGAAGGGGGAAGGGAAGGG
>VZRV01009174.1:365862-445785 GCA_013398115.1 Falcunculus frontatus
GTGTGGGAAGGTGTGGGAAGGTGTGGGAAGGTGTGGGAAGGTGTGGGAAGGTGTGGGAAGGTGTGGGAAGGTAAGGGAAGATCAGCCCCTCCTGTCTATTTGTACACCCAGGTGCAGTTTCACCTACTTTTTTTCTCTGTGCCCTTTATCAAACTGATAAGGCTTGTTTTCCCATGGCCTGCAGTACTTGCTTTTGCTTGTGAGTCTTAGACTACAGATCTTATCTCTCTTTACCTGAAAACTTATTCTTTTGTGGTCTAAAAAAACAACAAGGTGAGGAGACAAATGAGATTCTAGACTTTAGAAAAGCATGCTCTGAATTAGAAAACAAGGGAGGCAAAAGTTAACATCCATCCAAAACCTCAAAGCAAAAACAGTTGCTTAAAATAAAAACAGCATTGAAATAAATTTAAAATAAATTCCCATGAGAACTTCACCAACTTGAATTTATACTTCTTTTCATTTTCCAACTAGAGAGAAAATTAAAAAGAATGGTAACAGTCCCTGCAACTGCATCCAGATGCCCCTGACTGCTGAAGCAATTCAGAACAGCAACACAATTCCCAAGAGAGATCCTATAAACTACGCTGCGCATGAGAGGTCATTCTGCAAACTTCATTTATTTACCCTTCAGCCTGCTACAACACAAAAGTCACGCCTTAATTACCAGACACAGGCAGCAGCCCTGCTGCTCTGCTCCATCACCTCCCCTTGCTGCACACGGATATTTAATGCTGAACGTGTCATTACCCTGGGCGCTGTGTCCGTGCCTCCTGGCTGCGGGATGTGGCAGCTCTGCTCCGGCAGGACCCGCAGCCTCCTGCGGGACTGCAGCACCGAGCAGCTCTGCCCTGCCAGTCCCCTTGGAACGGGGCTCCTGGAGCCCGAGCGCAGGAAACAGCACCACCAAAAAACAAGCACGCCTGAGATCCCAGGAGGCAGGTATCCCATCGTATTCTCCTTTCCTCCCTACGCAGTTTGCTGGACGTTCGAAAGGTATCGCGAAATTGCTGCGGTGATTCCACAGCACATCTCGGATGCACAGAAGCAAAATACTGAAACGGCTGCTTAAAGTACAAATCACTCCACTGTGACTCCACTTCGAGCAGAGTCAGCATTAATCAGCAGTCTCAGGCACTTTCCTCAGCCATGAAATACAACAGACTCGTTTTAAATGTGACATGGATATGTGCTCATCAGCTATTTGTCCTCCCAAACTGCATGAAATGTGGCAATTACAGTTCAAGCAATTACCGCTATCCCTAACACTGGACTTAAAAATTAAAATCAAATTCTTCTTTTTAAAATAACCTTCTTTCATTATCTTCTTAAAATATGTTTCTTAGCCCTATTTTAATTAAAGGTGCTGAAATCAGGAATGACCAAACCAGTCCATTGCCAGTCCCAGTGCAGGATTTATCTTCCACAGTCCATATACCAGCATAAACTCTAAACTAGACCTGGCAGAACCTTTCTGATGGAGCCATCATTGTGAAACTAAACGGAAAGCAATTTAGCTTTCATTTAGAAAAGCATCACTTTTCAGATAATGAATTAAATTAAATTTTATGGAGTCTCAAAATAAACCATAAAGGGGAAATGCACTCTGGAAGTGGACCTTCGGCACTCCGGCTGCAATGGGAACAAACCTGCAGGAAAAGCTCCTGAAATGACTGTGGTGTGGGTGCTGGGAGCTCAGCACCAATCGTTTTGTTCCAGCAATTGCAGATCCAGCTCCCATCTGATGGCACTGACAGCTGATGCAAATGTAACCTGACTGAGCAGGTTTTAACCTGAGCCTGTATCTTACAGCCCGATTAAATCTAGTTTCTCAGGAACAGTAAAAATCCAATTTTGTCTTTCTTTTTGGAATGAAAACTGTGGAATAAAATACAAAAATACTTTCAAGTTTTTCCTGTGCTGTAATTTCAACCAGCAGTAGGTAGTTTTGGTTTTTTTTAAATAGCAACTTTCTTCAGCTGGAAAGCATCCCATGTTGATGGGCAGTTCAAAACTATGTACAAGTTTTGTTTATTTCCTTCCTTTAGCTGGGACCAGGATTATACCTAAAAAGAATCAAGTGGTGCATAGCATTTGCACAGCCCCTAATGAAGCATAATTTGCATTTTAGGGGCTTCAATGGGGCGTCAAATGCCACTGCAGGGATACTAATTCTTGTCTGTGTTTGTGATATTGTATGTTTCACTTTTGCAGATCTAGTCTTAACACCGGAGGGATAATAGTGGATAAATGGATGAGCACACCAAATGGAACTAAAATGGAAATGTCTTTTTTGCATCACTTTTGATACAAATATCTGGTTTCCAACTGGCACCAGCTGCACCCATCTGCAACGAACCTAAGATAAGGAGAAAAGACCTGTCAAATGCATCATGCCTTCCTTCAACTCTTCTTCCAATCTACATTTTTCAGCAGAAGCAACAGAGCTGAAATCTCAATAATCCTGCTGTCTCTAGCATTAAGAAACCAAAGAAAAAATTCATCATCTCAATCCCATGCCAGTGGAGAAGAACAAAGCCAGCTAAAAGGGCAAGGGAACAGTCTGACTTACACACAGGCTCTGTAGAATAAAAAACTCCTATCTTTGGGTGGGCCTGATCAAGAGCCCTTGAATGGCAGCATTGAGAGGGCAGACATTTTCACTATGGAGGTAAAACAGTATTCTGTGACATTTTTCTGCCAGAGGATCAAACTGGAAGTGCATTTGATTTGGGAAAAAAAAAATTCTTGTAATTGATAAGGATTAGTGACTTTAAGAAAAATGTAATTGTTTGAACCCAACCAGCAATATCCACAAATAAATTTAAAAGTTCAAAACACCTAAAAGAAAAATAGCAGGTAGGAGAAAAAAAATAGAAAGAATGTCTATTCTGGATTAGCAGTCTGGAAGGAGAACTTTGGTTAGGGCCAGGTCTGAACTGCTGCCAAACCCAGGGCTTCAGACATTCCCACCTTCAGCAGGCAGGAACGGCTCAGGCCACGGGTTTTGAGGTCCTGCAGGAGATGTGCTGATCCAATCTGTGAGTAACAACCTTTTCAATTCCAAACATCCTTCAGCTGCATCTATCAAAGAGCCCCAGCAAGCAAACGGACTTTTGGATCTAGAGCTGGGTGACTGACCTTGGCTCTCTGAGGCAGGTTCATCATGGTGTCTGGTTTGAAGTCGTTCTTGTTCTTCCTGCACAGCACCGTGGTGATGATGATGATGATGACAGTGACCACAGCAATGGGAGCCAGCACCGCTGCAATGATCCACAGGTTGTTTGGGGGGTTCTTCACCACAGCTGCAGAAAACAGCAAACCAACATTGGTAAGCTTCACTGGGCAAGGTTCCACTTGCTTCCGACCTTCAATTGCCTCCATGTAAAAATTAGTATAAAAGGACTGTAAGTAATCTAGCTTTCTACACAAAGGAATACCTTTGCATTACTTTACTAGGGAAAAAAAAGGAAAAATCATCAATGCTGTTGAATTCACCAATCCCTGGGCTCTCTTCTCTTAGTTATATGTTACCTGGTTCTATTCAAAAGGAGACATCCACTCCAAACTCAAGAGAGATGCCATATAAGATATCACTCAAATGGTTCATTTACACAATAAACAAACAAAAAAAAAGGTGCAAGTAATGCATCCCTAACTATTTTTCAAACACAAACCCAGCTTGGAACAAAGTAGTATAACGTGCATTAAAAGAACACACATGGAGTCCATACCTGTTGTCAAAGACTGACTGCCTCAGCAGGAGTAAACCGGCAGAGCTTTTTAAAAAACAGTGAAGCTAGCTCGAATAGTTATTATCAATATCAATAAGGCAATAAGAAAATGCGTCTCCTGTGCTCTTGAAATAATTTATCATAGTTAAGGTCAAAATGAATTCATCATTTCTGAAGGAGTGGAAACAACAAGGTTGGAAAGAGCTACTTGCAGATACATTAATAACGGCACCAGGAAAAGGGTACATTTCAGAAATGCAGTGATGCAAAAACATTTTAGATTCCATTTTATCAGAACAGCCTCTCTTAGTATGAACCTTCAACTTGTTCACACGTAAGAGATCCTCCTGTGACACATTCCCAGTTCTCTCATTTCGTTTCATTTCTTTCTAGAAAAACAATCAGACAACCTCCTTATAATGCTGAATTTTGCTGTAGTGAAATATTTAGTGGACTTGCCCATGAGATCCCTGTTTATTTTGCTGTGGCACTGGTTGCTGGCGTGGGCAGGCAATTGTGAGAACACCAGCACAAAGCAGCCGTTCCCATTTCCTAGGGGACCGGCGCTTTCAAATGTCATCGAGCTTATGAGCTGTCAGAGGCACTCAGCATCTCTCAGGATCAGACTTCAAATGCAAACCAGCTTGTTCTGCAGCAGTTATTAGGAACTTCCAGCTCTCCAGCTGAAAGCCTGGCTGGAGTCTGAGCCTGTTTTCTTCGTAGATTTGCAACTTTTTGCAAAGCCAGTGAAGTTGGTTGGGTGACGTAGGAACGGCACCGTTGGGTTCAGAGCTTGAGCACGAGACTGTCCAGAAAACCAGGCTGGGGCCTTTCAGGGTTCACTTTTCAACAGACTTGCAGAGTTCTTAATTATTGATTTTGACATTTAGTGTGGGGATAAAAAGGATGTGGGGAAGGAAACAGAATCCGAATTTTAACAAATAACAGTAACTTTAATTGTAGACTGCTGCTGTGGAAGCAGCAAACAATTGTTGAAAAATTATATTTATTCCTTCTAGGGGAATGCAGAGGAACAGATGACCTTACAGCTAATAGGACAGACATTTAGGAGTCCTAATTTACATCTTTAATAAAGACTCCAATGTGACCTAAAGTCAACCCATGTTTCATTCAACTCAGTAACACTTCAGTGGAATTTGAAACAAGCCTTTCCTTCTCTTGTAACTCAGTCTCTGGCTCATAACACAGGAACATCCATATTTTGTGTTATTATTCATCTGTCTTGTCTAACCCAGCTACGAGCTCCCGAGGGTACGTGTCTTTTCTTACAGTTTTTTGGGACAGAACTTTTCATTCTGCTAGAGCAGAAATTATTATGAGCAAAAATGAAATCCACACGAAGTATTTTCTGTGGCAATACAAAGACAGACTACAAATATCTGTGTCCAAAGGGAAAGAAATTGGGTTTTTTTTCCATAATAAGGTATAAAGATGGAATTACCTCCTACATTTCAAATATTCTGCTTTCAGAATCTCGGTTACCTCAGGTCACAATTTAAATTTCTGTATATTCTCTTCTTACAGTGTTCTATGCATACTTGGCTGGTATGAAAATCTACAGTTGTATAAGGCTGCATTATCAGACCATGGAAATACAAAGTTAATGATGAGCAGTAGATTCCATAATTGCCTAAATACCCAGATAAATATAAATTACATCAGTGCACAAAGAGCTAGGAAACTGCTATATCTATATCTTCTTTAGTAAAAAATACACTGAAGAAATATTCTCATGGAAAACAAGATTACTTAGAATTTAAATACTGGAATTTATGGAATGGAGATCCTCAGGTTCAGTTGAATTAAAATCAGTAGCAGACCATGATCAAATCAAGGATCAGGTATGGTACATGGTGCATTCTCTGGAAATTATACCATATTTCAGTCTTCTAACTCAATCTTATGTTTATGGATGATACATAAATTACTTATTACAGTGGTCTCCTCTTTTCCTGTCACCATTTCATGTAATTATTTCAGTATCATTGCTCCTTCAGGCAGGTATAATTGCACCAGGGACATCCATTTTATGTGCTGTTTCACCAGTAAGGAGATCCAGTGCAGAAGTCCACTACATAATTTTGGTTCCTTCTAAAGGAATACTTAGGCAAAGTGGAGAGATCCAGCCAGCAAAAGGCATGGATTTGTACATTGAGCTGTTAACTGCATGAAAAAATACTCCAAGCTCTACCACAGGTTTATGACTATGGGTCAGCTATATAGGAATACTAAAAAAAAAAAAAAAAAAAAAAAAAAAAAAAAAAAAAAAAAAAAAGGAACCTGTGTCCACAATCACTCAGTAACTGATGAAGACCTTGAAAGAGAAATTTGAAAACATTTTACTTTTCAAGAACGGATTGCTTTTTGCCCACGTTATTCTGGATGATACCATCATATCTTGAATCGGAAAACTGTCCACATGCACAAGTAGCTCTTTTCAACTTCAATTTCCTGATTTGTGTCTAAACAATAACAACCATGTCGTTTTCTGGTGAAAATTATTATTACAGTTCCATAATGTTCAGTTGTGTTTCCTCAACGAAAGAGGAAACATAAAATAGAACAATGATTTAAGTATGGAATTTTTAAAAGGACTCTTACGATCAGCTTGAACTTGGATGACATAGCCCAGTGTCAAGGCCATTCGCTGGGAGTCAACCGTGCTCAGGATTTTGGCAGCTGCAGTGCCCAGCAAAGGCTTCCCGTTGTACAAAGTGTAATATGTCAGTTCAGCTGGCTCCTTGGGTCCTGGAATACGCTGAATTTTTACCATCTTTAAGGGAAATAAATAAATAAATAAGGGGAGGAAGAGAAATAAACTCTGTTTCCATTATACCACCACAAAACTTGCCAGGAGCTATTTGAAGGCAGTGCCCACAGGCACTTGAAGACCTCCTACAAGCATAAGCTGCGTGCAAATATTCTCATAGGATCAGAGCTTCTCCCCTTCAGAGCCCAGGCTATTAAGTCAGTCAGCTGGAGAATGACTGACGTCTTAAAAAAATTTTAAACATAATCCTAAGGTAAAACCCTACACTAAGAAAAGCAGGCAGTAAAGAGGAAAGGATCAAATGTTTGGACATTACAGTCCTCTGCAAAGGGGGAATTCTTATAATCTGTCCTAATACCGAAAACTGTCTTTACTGGCATATTGAAGTCGAAAACAGCCTCACATTTCACTTCTATACTCGTTATTTTTTATCCCAGGTTGATAACAAAGGAATCATGCTTTTCCCATTTTATTCCGCAGAACACTGGCAGAATTTTTCCATTGTACCTCTATCTTTCCTGAGGTAGAGAAAGTGTCAAACACTTTTAATGATGACAAGAAAAAGGAGTTTTGTGATTCTTCTCCATTATGTTATGGACTAAAATTTTACAGAGGTTCACATTTTTGGCAAGTAAAATGGTTTCCTTCTTTTAAATTCTTTCAGTGGAAAAATGCAACGAACGGTGTGGGCAAATGGGAAATATAGTAACTTGGGTTTATATCTTACAACAAACAATTCTTGAAAAACATAATGTAATATTTTTAAAAATATCTAATTTTTGAATATTGAAGAAGAAATCTTTTAATGTCCCGTAGCATCAATTGGCTTAAATGGTGAGAAAACAAAATATGATCAGTTCAAAATACTGAATGTGAAATGCTGTAAATAAGAGAAAGATGATTAATAAATTACTCAGGTCTGAAATCTCGACTTGATCTAATCTAATCTAACCTGATCTGGGGCCACATGATTTGATGACTAACCCTGTATAAATAAAGTCTGCTTCTTACATTTTTTTCCAACAAAAAGAAAAAAAAGAAGTTTTAGCTTTGAGTTACCTAGGAAACCTTTATCATGAAAAAAAAAAAACCAACCTTGGAACTCTTCATTATGCTGAATATGCTAAAATATGTACTTTGTACTAATCCTCATAGCAACCAGAGAGAAAATATTTATGAACACTGATTAACTAATGATGATTTCCCGAGGATGACAAGGCATGCCAACACGGCTGGCTGCAGAAAAAGACACGATTAGCAGCGCCATGCATCCTGCCCTCACTGCTTTGAGATCCATGAGAAACACAGGAAATTTCAGCCTAGTTAGACATGTCCTTTACAGGAACTGAAGCAGGACACACGCAAGCAAAGCACTTCTTTCACCACACGTCCATTGAGCACCTGCACAGTGTAGCTGCCCACAGTAGTGGCACGTCTGAAGCGCCTCCCCTGCTGGTGGGACATCATGAACAGCGGGGCCAAGCGCTGCTCCATCAGCCTGGCAAAGCTCTGGTTGTTCAGCCCCAGTAAAGCAATATCAACCCCTTGAATCACTGTGGGAATGGAGAAAAAACACAAATCAGCACGTCATGCACGGACAGGTAAAGTAACGCGCGGTCTGTGGGACAGTTTGGGACAGGGAGGCAAAGACTGACTCCAAAGAAAAATACCTGGAGGCTGTTACCCCGTCAGTAATTCCCTGAGGGGACATAACACACTTCTGTTTCAGTCCCTGCACTGTTCTTCTCAGATAATGACAATGATGTTTCAGAGAGTAAAAATCTTACAATACCATTTTTAGGCTTTCAGTTTACCAAAATGGCTCAGGGGAGCATCTACTCTATGATCTTCAATGTAAAAATTAAGTTCAAGCCCACTTGAGAGCTGCTGGTTTTATGCTTATTGCCAGATGCTCCTGTTCACTAAACCAGTTTTCCATCCTGAGGATTTGAACTCCGAAGTTTGGATTTTGTACAATCTCAAACAAAACATCCTGTTTGAGAGCACTGAAACCTGAATAAACATTTCTGATGTATAAATGAAGGCATCTGAAATATAAATGAATGTAAGATTTAAAAGACACTGGATTCTAAAGTTCAAAAAAGTGCTGTGACATGCTGATTCGATTCATACATATGTATGGTTTTTTCACTATTATTTCAAAAAAGCCTTCCAGAACCACCAGGATCTTTTTGAAAACAGAGTTTCCATTGAAATATCAATAACATTCCACTGCAGCAAGTGCACAGAGGCAAGAAATGGAGTATCACGTTCACAGGGTCCGTACTGGGAAGAGCTGTACCACTCCCTTCAGAGGTTCATAATCTCTGCCTAAACTTATGTTTTATTTCAAATTTATGTAAAGATAGAACTGGTACCAAGTCTATTTCATGTCAGAGCCCCTTGCTCTTGCTCTCCTGAGCATTAAACAATTCCAGCAATTCCAGACACAGACACACCAACTAGAAAGGCTTTGGTATCACTCAAAGATGTCTGGGGTAAAGGGTCTCTTTCTTGCCCAGTTATCATTTCTGAAGTCAAAATAATTGTGAATGAGAGTGTGGCACCTGTGAAATGACTTGATAAAAGAAATGTTTTGAAGCCTAAGAGCTTCAAGTGAATGATGCAAAAATCCCTGCACCCAGATAGTCAGCAAATCATAACAAAGTTCCTTGGTGTAACAGCTTCACCTTTGCTCCTGGGTTATGTTCATGAGTCTCTTTTGATTTCAGATTTAAATCCAAGTCCTGGGGTATTAAAAAAAAAAAAAAATAGGCTATTTGTGTCTCAAAACTTTCAGAAGATAACACTGCTCTCAGAATTGTTTCAGCCAAAGTGCTATAAATTCTGAGGTGGGTGTTGGTTGCTGGAGATGTCACTGCTCAAGATGATGAATCATTTATGCCCCAGAGCGACTGTAACTACATTTGCCCAGTAGAAGGCAGGTTCAGTGGACAACCACTTATTTCTGTGTAAAATTACTGCACCACTGTGTTCATATAAATGAGCACTAAAAATTATTACCTGGAGTGCACAGAGGAGGGAAGGACATTAAAAAGTACCTGTTATCACCCAGTAGTCTCTAGTTGATTCCGATACATCAAGGTTTGGATACTCCAAAGCTTTAAAAATAAAAGATTAAATTATGTCATAATATTCCAATGTCCTACACATTATGTGTCCCAAAACTGCCTAACCAGACAGCAATAAATAAAATTGAACTATGGCCCAAGAGGAGACCTGGAGCATAATTTTCAGGGCTTCAATTTCTTTTCTGTCTGAAAAAGAACATCAAGTGTAAACAGAAGAAGCACTGCCGCACAAAGTAGAACGTCTATCTCCTTTTGCCAAAATACTGGCTGGTACAGAGTCTGGGATGAAGCCCAGGGACTGCCCAGAACCAAGAAGGAAGGTAATAGGTTTTGTACATGTTTCTGCTGCATTCTCCCCTGCAGAAAACCGGATGAGATTCTATGACGATTCTGTGATTAATCCTTATATAACCCAGACCACAGTTTCAGCCCAAAATAATACGAAAATACACCAGGATCAGACTCTACATGGATTGCAAATGAGACTAAAACCAAACTGTGGGCACACCTTGGAGTGTGGTGCTCTCTCACTGTGCACAGTTTAAGGCATTACTACCATATGTGTCTGCATCTGTGAGAAACTGATATTTACTGTTTTGATGCCTTTTGTTAGCTCCTCCATCTCCAAAGTGCACTTGGCTGTAAAGCTCAATATGCTGCTAATTCATTACACAGCTCAGCATTTGTTCAATGGATTAATACTGGGAAGTTAATTCAGAAAACATCCGTGCTCTGCACGTTGATAGGCTGCTATTGAGTCACCTTGATTTTTAAACCCCAAAGTGGCTCGGAATAGTAAACATTGTAAAGGATTTGATTACGCACAGTAGCTGCTTTTGAGGAGGATTTCACAGCATGCCCCGAGCTGTGCATTCCACGACAGACTGAGAAGGCTCTGGAGGAGCCACTGGAGCCTACTGGGAAATAACATGCTCAGACAGCAACCTCGATATTTGTTTGATAAACTGAGACAACTACACTGCCACATGAATAAGCATCAAACACTCTTCAAAGGAAACATTTTCCAGACACACTCTCAGTCTGGAGCCATAAACACTGCATGTGCATTAAGTTCATGAGTTTGGAGTACAGCTGCTGCACTGGGAATAAAACCAAGAACTCCAAAATGAAATATAACCCATTAGTTGTTAAAGAAACACCAGCTAAAGACTTTATCAGGTCTGTTCATCATGTGTGGGGATCAGCAGAGAGCTGCAGTACCACAAGAGACTTGCTGTGTGACAAATGGCTTTCACAACTCCTGACTACCAAGCATGTGCCTCTATTGCCTTTGTGAGAAGCACCACAATCCTCTTCCTGTGCAATAGGCCTATTTTGGAGGCCAAGCACTTGAACTGAGCACAGCCAGCATCAAAACCTCCTCCAGCTTTCTCCTTGTGCTCCTGGATGGCTTATGAAGACACGTCCTGCACACAGGGTACCCACCAGCCACAAAAAAGAAGAACCCTCTCTGATGAGGAATGGGGTACATCCCTTCCTAGGTCCCTGACCATACCCTTGTCAACAGCCTCTCTCCACCTCCCCTTGCCTGTGGAAAGATGTTATGAAAACACAAGCCCACCTTGAGATGTGTCTCTTACCCCATGATGGAAACTCTGATTTAAAAGTGCACCAACGCAGTGCAAGAACTTAACAGCAGGCAGTTTCACCTATTTGTTTCCAAATTTCATAATTTGATAGGTAATGGCTCAAGAAAAACGTACAAACCTCCTTTCCCAAAGATTTGCACAGTCACCTAAGTTAGCTGTGATTCCTGACTGCCTCACGGCAGAGAGAAACCACTTATCCCACAGAAGGCTCACCATGCAAGTCACTGATGGAGAATTGCACAGTATAATTTCTCTGCTGTTGGGCTGTTTGCAAACAAAATGGACCGACAAAAAAAAAAAGCTAATTTGTTTTTTCCTCAGTGCTCACTTTCCAACAGTCTACTTCTGCACCCAGCCTGTCCCTGTCTCTTGTCACTCCCAGCGAACAGAGGCCTCCAGTGAAGGGATAACCTGTCTGCAGTGAGCTTAATTTCACACATTAACAAGCAGATTAAACAGAAATCCCCGTAATCAAGCGTCTTGTCCCTTTAATCATTCCAAAGAAATTAGCACACAGAGTCAGAGAGCACACACACCACACAGGCTGCCCACACAACTGTCTCCAGCTCTCTGTGCCTCAGAGCCTTCACAGCAGCTGGAATGCGACAAAACTATCAATGCCAAAGTGCTCAGCCCACCTGTAAACTGAGGATGCAGTTCAGCAAATATCCCAACAACTTTTTATAACAGAAGCATAGATGGAGCTCACCCCACTACCCAAACACACGCTCACAGCCTGATCCCAGCCCAGCTCCTGGAGCGACCACCGGGCTGAGGATTCCACTGAAGCAAAGGGCTATGCTGAAGCTAAAGTTCATCCAGTGCTGTGCTAAGCGTTCCTGAAATTAACACCTCGGGACCTTTTGTGCTTTGCTTTTCATAAAACTACAATTTTATTTTGTTTGAAACCTGGCACAGGAATTTTTTCTTATTAATGACAGTATACATATGCTTTTCTTAGTTATTTGCCAGTATTGCTAGCAACTGAAATAAACACTGAACCCCAAACAGAAAAAAACAACTACCTAATCCCTCTCACTTTTTTTTTTTTTTTTTTAACAAAAAACAGTTTAGAAAGTAGTCAGAAGAACTGCCTACAATCCCTGAGCTCGACAACAAAGTAAAATTCCAGTGCTGGCTAATCTGGATGCTGGGAAGCAGATACTTACATTCAGCAATGGTGAGAGGCGGGTAGGTGAGGTAGAAACCCACCAGCTCAGCTGACAGCTGATTAAGAAGGTTGCTGGAAATAGTGCCATTTAGAGTTGTGCTTTGATTTTTCACTACGTAAAACAGAGTGACAGCTTGGGAGACATTGGAGGTGTTCAAAATCTGAAACAGAGGCAAAAAATTATGTGGTGCTGTGGTTCAGCTCAATTTAAAAAAAAATACCAAAAAACACCAAGGCAGGGCAAAGAAATTGGGGAAATGTTAACTTGAACAATGGATTAGCTACATCTCATTCAACTTTATTCGTGTGATACTTTAATCCCTACTTTAGCACTTGCAGGGTTCCTGGAGGACAGCAGCAGGCAGAAGAGGTGTAGTCAGGATTGAAAATATTTTCCTCTGTTTTTAGCAGGAAGTGTGGGATGAGGGAGAGGATGCTTATCAGAGAAATCATCCAGTGCTTGATGCAGAGAAATTGCCCTTTTTATCTTGCTGTCTTTGCTGCCTTCCTACTGTAGTTCTCTAGACCCACACCTTTTCCATATGAAATTAAGGGGTATCATGTCTTTCTGTTCCTAACAGCATAGGAATACCTGCTCTCCTCCCCACTCTAGCTCTGTGCCAGTCTCTTCCTGAGCCCAAACCTGATGACTGCATTTTAAGGGCCAATTCTATTTAGCGAGTACTGGATGAACTCCTCAAAAAACAGGAACAAAACCCATATGTGTTCTCAGAAAACTTATGCCCTAGGGCAAGAGGGATGGGGGGTTTTGGCTACTGATAGGTAGCTCCAACAGCCTTCATGGATGTTATCTAAATACCCCATTTTTATGGTTTGGATCACCAAATTAAAAGAGAAACCATGGTATAAATAAAACATCAGAAGGGTCCAAGGTCAGACCAATGTCCACTTACAATTGGCTGGAGCAATTGGAGAGTTAGCACAGGACAAGAGGAGTAAATGGCTTTCAACAGTCTAAGATTACCCCACAGCTATGGTCAGAGCCATAAATCATATACTTGGGTTTAAAAAGGGTTGATGACTTTTTATTCTATATCTTTGGCCAAATGTTTTTTGTAATTTCCAGATGTTTTCTCCAGTTACATCTGGATATCTTTATCACACAGTGGGTGAAAGGATGCCTCTTTTCATTTAAATTTGAGTAGTTCTGTTATGGGAAACTCCAAGTGATCACTTCTGATTCACTACAGCACTCACGGCCAATTTCATTTCTCCCTGCACGGAAGATGTTTCATGCCTTTTACCCACCTTGCTGCCCTTCCCTCTACTCTCCAAGTGCAGCACTGCCTTTTCTGAACTGGCTCTGTCTGCTCCAGAACTGTTCCTCAGTTTCCAATTAATCTAAAAGCCTCATACAGTATCCTGTTACACCGACTTACTCTTTTGCACAATACTGTAAAAACTTCAGAAAAATTTATCATGAAGATCACACCCTTGAGCCTCTCACTTCCCAGCTTATATGTTGCCTCCAGGACCTCCATCCTGTCTCTCCTTAAATTGGCAATACCCACAGAAACAGCCACTACCTTCTTCTAGGGCTCTTTCCAAAATTGCTTAGGTGCTTTGTGAGATCTGCCACTTCCACTACAGGCAAATCAGCCACCGTGAAGTTCCCCTCAGTGCCACAGGTCCAGCTATTGAAAAGCTTGATAATCACTTTACCTACTGAGGTAGGCCCTCTCTTGCCCTGTGCTTTTCTGCCTCTCTGAGCTACTCCAGTTTGAACACAAGCTCACAAAAAACAGCATCAAAATAACCAAGCAGAGCTCTGATGGCAAATCTCCTTCTGAGGAGCACAAGCCCGTGCACAGAGTTTTATCATAAGTCAAAAACATATCATAATATCTCCTAGAGGATCATTTCTTTAGTCCTAAGGTATGGCATAGAACATAGGGGTGTTGGCCCACTCTACAAATAAAGGTGTGTAAAAATCAGGCCCTTAGTGGTGAATTTGTGCCCGTGAGTAGGAAACTGAAATGCAGACCAAGAGAAAGAAATCTATTCCATTATTTCAGATCTTAAAAACAGCTATGCCTAGCACCATCTTTATACCTGAATAGCCTCACTGAAAACAACTAATGTGTCAGAATAATATGTTCAGTAAAACTATAAATTTGGAAGACTGTGTTTTTATACTTGGAATTTCATTTATATGACTGAACTGCAAACAGTAAAACTCCAATTCATGAAAAGCAACAGCCTTGTATAAATCAGGCATTTATAAGTTTTCCTGCAATGCATGAAACTATCTTATTTCAGGTGAAAACATAAACCTCCTTCCACAGTGGCTAGCAAAGGCACTGTGTTGGAATACAAACACACACACGGCAAAGAATAAGCAGGAGAGTTTGGCAACAGGCACTGGCAAAGCCCCCAGCTCCGTACCTGAACAGTTAAGTTGTTGCTGGTGTTTAGGACCTTTCTTTCAGCATCCTGAAATGCTCTCTGGAGCCGCTGTTCCATGGTCTGAACAAATTTGCATGACTGAATATTGTCTGTTTGACCCACAAACTGCAGCTCTGGAAAAGGAAGGTGTTAGCATGTGGACAAAGTATTCTCAGTTGCAGCACAAAGAACAACACGATCAATTTATACATTAAGCAGGCGAAAATAATGCCACTTCAGGAACTGAACTAAATTAGCCTTAATTAAGACAAAATGTAAGAATTAAATTGCATTATTAGAGCCGATACTCTCCACAAACAAATGGAAATTGCTTCTGCAATGATATATAAGATGGTAGGGCCAGTTCACTGTGCATATACTTGCTCAGAGCCAGGCAGTAAGTGAAGTCTTTCCAAAAGACAAGCTATAATCTTATATCTTGCAGGTCATTTGGTCCTGCAAAACATAATCAATCATAACACTTATTCTCATTTTGTTTTATTTTCACTCTAGGAAAAATGTATTTAACTGCTGTAAGTGTGTGTATATAAACATGCAAGCACACATGTAAGAAATATTTTTTATCATTTAATACATCGTTTCAGAGCACTCTGCCCTCTCATAGCTTATACTGCCCTGCAATTGCTCTGCACAGAGGGGTTTAAAGAGTGACCCTGGGTCAGAGAGCCGAGACTTGGGTCAGATGGGTCCAGACAGAGCAATGCCCGTGTGTGTATATATATCTATATATATAACACACAGTCGTGTTTCTCACCTGATTGCCCCAGAAGAAACACACAGGTTACTGCACAATGCATCGACTGCAACCCATTTAACCAAATGCCAAGCCTTAGCCAGGCCCATCAGTGTGACTCATCCCTGCTGCGGTGCCACCTTCCTGGCAGCGGTGCCAAGGGCCCTGGCAGCAGAGCACCGGCAAGGACAGGGGTGCCCACACTGTCTGTCCTGCTTGTGCCAGGAAAGCAACACCTGGAAGCCAAGCAGAGCCTGTCGTGCTGCCACACCACTGCCCCAGAGAGTCCCTGGGCACTGAACCACAAACACACACCCACCCCAGGCAGGGCACCGCTCACTCACCCGTCTTCAGCTGGAAGTGGTAGGCGGGAAGGGGCTGCCAGGGCAAGGCCAGGGCCACCACAGCCTGCAGATGGGGCACGTGCTGCTTCATGTCCAACGTGGCGTTGCTGATGCCGTAGGCAAGCAGCTTTTCAATGACAGCAGCTGGCACAAAAACCAGTCTCCCCCGTGTGACGTAGTAACCAACTGTGAGGTTACTCGATTGCTCCAGGATTTCAACCTAAAAAACCCAGGGAAGCATATTTTTTTTTATTATTTTGCAGTTCAGCCACTATTTGATGGGGCTTCTCACCCTGAATACGTGTCCCTTGAGGGGTTTTTATCCTGTAATCCCCTGTAAACCCTACGGGATTGGTTAGTGTCATATCAGACATGGTATTAGCAGAACTGCTCAGAGAGTTGTAGACTCAGCCCATTCAGCATGGGCTCCAAATTGAAGGAGTGCAGTACTGCTACCACAGCTGCAAACCTCCAGGTTAGGCTGAACCTTCATTCATGCACAGATACTGGGACATTTTACATATGCATGGAAAAACACAGAGGGCTTCCAGCTCCTACTTCATGCCTGAAGTTCACTGACTTTATGCATGTTTCTGTCATTGCGGGTTCGCAGACAGATTTTTGAAGTTTCCAATATTTGCTTGGGCTGCCTCTTATACCCCTGTTCTCCTGTACTGCCCCAGATGGTTAAGTCTGTGAGGGGACCTATACGAACAGAAATGCCAAACTACAAGAGTGAACACACTGTGAACCAGAAAATGACCTGAGTTTTACATCAAAATTCTGTATTTTCCAAAAAGTTTTACCCCTGGAACTGGTCCTCCTCACTAAGTTTTAGCTGGTTTTCTCTGTTAGAAGAAGTCAGCTCCTCTCAAGTTTGCAAAAAGGTAGGGGACTAAACCTGGCAGTTTTTATTGCTGCTGCCAAGGAACACACAATTCCCAAACCAATTAACATCCTCCACACTTGCAGCAGTAAAGCGTGAGGGCCGCAGTCGACTTGATGCCCTCTGTTTTGATAAAAATTAACTTTTCCTTCCCAGAGGCTTGGTGAGTGTAACTCCAAACAGCCTTGGACTCCACACAAACCCCAGCCTGAGTGCACAGGCAGCTGTGTCCCAGGGAAAAGTGCCCTGGCAGCCCACCCGAGCCTGCTCTCACACACAGCAGTGCAGAGTTTCGTGCAATTTAGCTGCAAAGTGATGAACACATCACCTCCATTTATTTTCAATAAAATGTGCTTTCTCCCTGCTCGGGATTTTCGTCCCTGTGGAATTGCACCTGTCAGGTACTGGGTGTTCAAAGCAGGGAGCGGACTGACAGCAGTGACATCCCATTTGCCAGCCGTGCTCTTGCCATTGATCCAGGCTGAGCACAGCAGCACTCAGCTGCCCCTGAGCAGAATTCACTCCTGAGCTGCAGGGGGAAGAGGAAACTGCTGTCAGTAGTCATTTCCCAGAACAAACTTAAAAGAAGTTTGCATTTCTCTCTTCATCAAATAAACTGGTAAAAGCTTCGGAGTATTCCTTATATTTTTAGAGACTAGAGTGGGTGCCACCTATGCCTGCTCTCCATAGGAAAAGCTCAGTGCTCCCCTCCAAGAGGCTTCCTGCATCCAGAGACACCACTGGAGCTGCAGCCAGCTGGGGTTCCTCGTTGGGAGAGCTGTTTTGGTGAAATCCTGCAGGTAAAGCCAAGCTTGCTTACCTGAGCACTGACGTTCTGGTTGAAAGCTTGTCTCAGTGCTTGGTTGAGTCCTTTTCTCACACTCTCCCTGAAGGCATTGCTAATCATCATCCTCCTCGTGTTCAGAAATAGAACTGTGGAGCAACAAAAGCCATAGGGTCGTTTGAGACATCACCATGCTCCTGTTTGCTTTCTTTAATTGTTTTACATCGGGCTGGCTGTGCAGGGATCATCAGAGCAGCTTGGATTAGCAGCAGCTCCAAAGTCAGAACTGCAGCAACTCCCGAGTTCCCCATTCATCCCTGGCAATAGCCCATTGTTTCCACGTTTCCAGAGCAAGGTCTAACAAATGCAATTCCTTTAGCAGCGACAACGAGTCTTTGCCGTGCTGCTTTTCCAAGGAGGCATGAGGCCACTCTCTGCCTGAGGACAGACTGGCACAGCGTTCCCAGGGGACTGAGCCAGAGCTGCACAGGCAGGCTTCACATCTTCTTGGCCAGAGTTACATAAAAGAAATGTGCTGCTCCACTGCTACAACTATTTTCTATTTACAAAGCATCTGTACGCTTTCTTTAATAAACTTATCGCTATCTTCTTCTTTTTCTCTCATAATTTGCAGAGTTTTATAGCTGTGCTTGAGTACTTTCAATCATATATTGTACACAAGCAATATCTATCTTTAGAAATAGCTATTGTTCTCATCACACTACTGATGGAGGTTTTTAGCAGCTACAAACACACACTGGGTCCAAAAGTTGTTTATTTCACTGCAGCCTGTATCATGCAAGGTCATAAACTCTTTTCTGTACCTATTCTTTGCTGACATCTCCAAGACACACACACCTTCTGGTGCTGTGCTGTGCTGCCACAAGGAGTCCATGTGAAGCCTGGGCCAGGTAGCTCACCAGGCCCCTTTAGTTTACAGTTCCTACAGCGAAGGAGAAGCTGTGCATGAGAAAATAGCCAGAGCCAGAAGTGGCACTGTTCACACAGAAAACTCAAAATCCTCTCATTTTGAAGTGTGCAAATGCCAAACATTACTTTCAAATGAATCTTTAATGATAGAATTAGGTGTTCGTATTAGAACAGGATCAGGTGTTTGTGTGTAAACAGGGCTGAGGACCAAGGCAGGTTACTCCACTGTCCTCTTCAGCAACAGACTCCTTACTGCAATGCAGGCACCAAACCATCCCAGTTTACAGGGCTGTCCCTCCACACAAGTGGTCCTGCAGTGACTCCCTGAACTTCAGAGCACCTGAACTCACCACTTCATTTGATGAGCTTGTGTTAGTATCCAATGCCATTTCCATCTAACAACCCTGCTCGTATCCATCCGGTTTGTCAGGGTAGCAGGTTAACCACTACTGCCCCACATTCTCTGACACTGGAGTGTGTTTCTCACCCCTCACTAGCTGCCCCTCACAGACACACGAGGTCGCTTCAGCAAACCCAGTGGCTGCACGTACCTGTTTTCACCATCATGTTGGCAGAGAGGCGGCAGTCCAGGGAGGGAGCTGCTGTCATGTTAGCGAAAGCGGCTGCTGCCGTGGTTTCGGGAGGAGCAGGGGTGAGTTCCACTGGAGAAGGGGGAAGCCTAGTTGTTTTCGCTGACGCTGTAATAGATGTCAAAGCTGCTGTCATTGTCAGTGGGTATGGGGTTGGCGTTTTGGTGATGTCTGAGCTCGGGAACTTCTGGGTGTCAGTTACTGTTGTTTCTATCTGCCTTGGTACATGGGCTGTGGGTGCGAGTGTGGAAGCTGTGGCCGTGCTGCTCTTGGGGGTTATGAGCATAGCTGGCATGTCCACAGGTGAGGGAGTCGTGTTTCTTGTTGCAAAAGGAAAATCTGCCTGTGTTCCTACCGAGCTTAGATCCGATGTCAGTTTTGTGGCAGTGTTATTTTTTGTTAGTGTCACTATCGGTGTGCTTAAAGCCATCACAGATGGCAAAGGTGTGTTTTCAGTGCCCAGAGAAAAGAAGGAAGAAGCTGGCACTGGTGAAGCTGGAGATGATTTTCTTGTTAGTGGTTTTGCTTCTGAAGTTTCTACTGTAGGTATTGCACCAGAAGATACTCCAGATAACACTGTAAGAATAGAATGGGTAAAGTTGGTTGTTGACAAAGAAGGAGACTCTATCTGTGTTGGTGATGCATGGACAGAAGTTATGATGACTGACTGCAGAGCACTGGTGGTAGGGGTTTGCAATGGGGTGCCCTTGGTGGCTTTATTAGATATGTTACTGGGAGCTAGACTACGACTTTTAGCACTTGTGTCCCACTCCTCCTCACTGAACATGGCCGGATTTTTATCAGCCATAACCAAATAACCAGACAACTCCAACTGGTTGTCTGAAAATTCTGGAAAATTTCCAGAACCAGTGTCGTCTGAGATAAAACTATTCAAGAGAGTCAAGCCGGAAAGCTTGGTTACAGGAAAGGGGGACTGGGCTGGCAGTGTGCTGAGGGTGACACTGCTTCTGTTGGGGGCTGAAAGTAGTCGAGTTGTCAGTGAGCTGAAAAGCCAACACTGTGCTGTGCCTTACATTTTGGTCAGTAATCTTTCCAGCAACACTTCTTTGGGATTCTAGAGAGCTAGGGAGAGCACCTGCAGCACTAACAGGAGGCACAGGTAAATGGAGAGGTGCTTCATCGTGTATACTGATAGGAACATCTCCAACAGTGAAGAAATCAGCAATGTTTTCAAGCCGTGCTTCCATGCTTCTTTTGCAGGGGGTCAGGCATTGTCAATGCAGTAGCAAGGGATGAATACTGAACAGGAGATATTTTCAGTGCAAATGCATCTGCATCAATTTCTGAAAAGTTATTCTTTTCAGCAAAGGGTAAATTTGAAATGTTTTGACTATAGGATGCATATGTATAGTTTTCTGAAGGGGTGGAGAAGAGTGGCTGCTTATTTGTATTAATTTTGTTTTGCAGATTTGACTCTACCGAGTAAGGTGCATGGTACTCATCTTCCAACGGAAAAGTACTTGGAGCAACTTCCCTTATTTCCATTTGCGCTGATGTTTTTACCGAAGGAATACTAATGCCAGCTGCAGACAGCAATGCTTTATTGGTCCACGTAGAAGCTGAAGTTATGACTTCAGGAGGGCTGACAGGATCTAAATTGCTTTCAGAGTCTGCATTCAAAATCCTGGAAGAGCCAGAACTGTGGCTGTCCATCACTGTTGTCATGGAAACAAGTGATGGCAGCGTACCCCACGTTGGAGGCATGACAGAGGCAAGTGGCTTTTTATCAACCGAATGCAAAGTCTGACCAGAGGTTAAGTGATTTAAAGCTCTTGGAGATGAATATTCTGCATGTGAGGTCACAAGAGCCGGTACTCTCATTTTTCTGTCTTCATTTACAGTTACATCTGAACATTCTGCATCTCCAGGTGGAAGATGAGCAGTCACGAAAACAGTAATGGCAGAAGTATTTGTGGTAGCAGGTTCAGGTTTGAAAGGCCTATAATGGAAGTAATTAATGGCACTGTAGCTAGATCAAGAGTAGTCATGGTCATCTCCAAAACAGTGACTAGTACCCTTGATCCTATGGCGAGTGTACAGGTCTGGATACCTGGAGAAACTTTGGAAAGTTGAGTTCCATAATGCAGAACATTATTAGAATTAAAGTTCACGGACATCTTTGCTGTCACTCCTCTTGTGAAAGGCTGTTGAGCTGTCCTTGCCACAGGAAAGCCACCAGGATTCGGGAGAGCAGGGCAGAAGCAGCTGGAGTCTCATGCTGTTTGCCTGGTGAGTTCCATCAGTCAGGTCTTCTGCAAAATTCTGATTCAGAGGCACCAGCGAGCTCTGCGAGGCAGCAGTGACAGGGATTTGCAGCCTATCCTGGTTGGCTGCTGCCACCCTGGGACTGCCTGTATGGGCTGCCCCAGTAAACACCTCGTTTGTCTCAGTTAGCAAGGGAGACCTTGGGCTTGTTGGAGAGGAGTGTGTTGCATTTCTAAAGAGAAAAATCTGTTTTGCTTCTAAATTCTCGTGCTGGCAGCACTGCACTGCGAGTGTGCTTTGCATCTGGAATAAGTGGTATTGGCAATGAGAGGGAGGACGTGCTCTGTGCTGAGCTGGAGACCTCAGCTGGGCTCTTGGAGGCTGATGACATGAAAGGTGCAGGGTTAGAGCCTGTAGTGCAATTAGTCAGTGCCGTGGAAGACTGAGGATGACTCACTGGCGGTGTTAGATGTGGAGTACCCACAGCATGGAAGACTGATGTAGGAACGTCTGCTTTATCCTGAAAAACTGATGAGTACAGAAGAGTGATACCACTAATTCTGCCAGTCAGTGCTGCCCTAAATGGCTCCAGTAGAAGACACATTATACATACTCTCATTAGGGGACCACGACAAATTTTGGAAGTTACCGTCAGGGGAGACTGATGCATTTTTGACTCGGGAGTATCAGAGTATACAGATGAAAATGAGGTCCTTTCCGAAGGAAACCCTTTTCCCACTAATTCTGTGAAATGCACTGCTGTCGATCCAATGAAAAGCATGGCCCCCATAAACAAGCTGGGACCCCTCCTGTGATTCACCACACTGGAATGCACCGTGCTTGGAGGACTATTCCTGCTTTCACTAACCTGCCAGCTAGCTGAATCTGTGCTGGAGAAACCTTCAGGATCTGCAGACAAAGGCACTTGGATGGGCAGTACAGCTGGTTTAGAAAGGTTAATGGCATGAGGTGACTGAATTACCAATGAGAATGATGGTGATGGAACAGCAGCAAGCATGTCTGATCCTGATGGGCTTTCTTTGGAAATGGAGGGTGTTTCTAATGGCACTGCTGGGATGGCACAGCTGTACTCGAATGTGTCACTGGTGGTGTAGTGGACAATGTGGCAAACATACCAAGCTGAGGCAAACCTGTTAGAGCAGCTGTGTCATCTGCATCTTGAGACGACGACCTCAGAGGCGACTCGGCCGAAACCTCGGCAGGTTCCTGGGGTGCACTGTTCCCACTGCCTTGATAAAGGGAGGGTGACAGGTGCATTTGATCCAAAGTCCTGGTACGTGCACCAGTCAGCGTTGTTTTTATCATCTGAAGCAAGTCTGCATTCTCCAAAGTCTGTCCCAGAGAAATATCAGCTATTGAGGGAGTCTTAGTTTCTGTGGAAGGCCGTGTTGGTGATAATACAGATCTCCAATTAGGAAAAGATCCTGTAGAAGGAGCATCATTGATATGCTGTTGCCTGATACCTGTAAAATAAGAAGTAAAAATGAGTATATTCTTCCCCAAAAGGAAGAGGAGTTGTTGTCTTGTTGCTACAATTCACAACACAAAATGCATTATGTTCAGTAAAATAAGTAAATTTTTTGTTGTTGTTTTCAAAGTGCATAAAAATTCAGAGAAAGTTTACAAAAAAACCTAAAACATGAAACCCAGTGAAAGGCTCAACACAACAGATTTTAAACCGCTCAAGTCATTTCATTTGACAGAAGAATAAGGAAAGCTGCCTAGGCCACACTATTCCAAAATCCACCCAGGATGTCTCAACATACTGAAAGACATTCTTAAGCTTGGGACAATTCTTGAGGTTATCATGAGTCACCCTGTGTCAAAATATTATGTGAGAAGATGGGTTTAGAAGCAGTGCAGAAAGGGTATAGGTTTTGACAAGCAAGCTTCACTGACTTGGCATGCAGTCTGACATGGGAATAGAGTCAGCACTGGCTGCGTTCCTGTAGGATGCATCTGGAGGTGCTCATCCTGCCAGTTCTAATAACGCGTGCAATTACAGGCACAAAAGGAAGAAAATAAAACAGGGATGAACAAGAGGAGAGGGGGGCAACACCCAAAACAAATCAGGACATTAAACTGTTTTTTTCACATATGCAGATGCACAACACATCATTTCAAACACCAGTTTCCTCTGCATTCAACACCATAATGTTCCTAGGCTTTGTTTTCTTGAAATGATTACAGTTATTCTAAAATCACAGCATTGGAACTCTCACATTTGTACTAATTTAAAGATTAAGATTCACTCAAGAGTAAAATTTAAGGTGGTGGGTTTTATTTTTTCCCCTTCCCCCATGTCAAGACAATAGATCAAAACTCAGCCCTGCCACTTGGTACTGTGCCAAGCTGTGTCCCCTTGCACAGCTAAGCAGAGGAAAAACATGGAGCTGAATCCTGCCCTCCAGCCGCAGCACATCTGGATCAGACACAGGAGATGCCAACCCCTTCCACAGCCCTGTGAATAACTCAGCATGATGGTGTGGAAGAGCAAGCAGAGCAGATCTTGAGACACATGGAATGGGCTGGACACTGGCTCCAGCCACCCACAAACCCAAGGGTCAGCGGAGCCAACAGCGCCAACTGGGATCAGCCCACATGGACAGGAGCCAGCAGCGGGAGACCGTGCAGGACAAGGGAGGAAAATGGGTCACGTTGCACCTATTTAAAGCTAAGTTTCTTTCTTTCTACTATTTTCTTTGCTCCTAAGTTTCTACACCAGCCATCATCCATATGCACAGGCCAAAGCAGATGATGAGACCAGCTCCTTCGGGCTCCCGTGTGCATTCGACAGGAATGTGCTGGAATTATGCTCGAAGCTGCATTTTCCCGCCCTAAAAAAATTTAAAAATACAGACACACATAAAAAAAACCCAAGAAAACCAAAAAAGAAAACCCAAACCAATGAGAGATCTTCCATTTTATCCCTGTATTTAAGACCTCTATTAAGCCATGGCGAAAAATGGCCATTACTATCTCCTTCACTGAAATGCAAGAATAAATACAGTCTCCAGAAGCAATTTGGTTCGGGGACGCAGCTCCAGGATGGGCAACAGAACAGAGCTCTGCCCTCCAAGCAACCAAAGAAGTCCCCAGACCTTTCACCTGACATAGCTTGCACACTAGTGATCTGGAGAAAAGCAAAGGGAGGCAGACACAGGGCTGTCTACAGCAATGAGAGACGAGCAGGTGAAGGGACAGCCCAGTCCTCCTTTATGGAGCTGTTCCAGAAGGTCAGCAGGCTGGACAGGAGGCTGCAGAGTCCGCCAGGGAACTTGACCCACCAAGAGAGGTCTGCAGCACAGAAGTGACACTTTTGTATTTGGGCCATGGCTGCAGATGTGTCATCGGGGGACTGGAGACTGGTGTGGCCTGGTTTTTAATATTTTACATGCTCCACCCTATGCTGGAAGGCACATTGTGCTCTAGACTGTGTTTTGGTGGCCTTTCCTTCCTTGTGAGTCTGGCCGCTTTTCAACAGAAGGTAGGAAAGAAGACAACATGAATTTTGCTCAACTAAAATGGATCCAAACATATGCTTGAAATTAAGAACTAGCTGATGTGCTTTGCAAAATCAGGCTTTAGCTCAACTATCTCTGCAGCTTAAATATCTCTGCTGGTGAAGTCATCATTACCCAACATGTTACACCTCTGTCTTGTTTCACCTCAGACCTGAAAAGCGACTGCAAAGCCTTTGTGTGGGATTTCTTCTAGCACTTAGTCCTAGAACTAGTCTAGCACGAGTCCTAAAGGGGAATTATGGAAGCCAGTGCTTTCTTGTTTTCTAAAATAGCAAAACCTGTCATCATCACTCCTCTCTCAGACTGCACCATTCTTCATACATTTCTTCACACGTTGGTTTAATGAGAATGATTATGAGCAGAGAGACAACATAAATCTGCAAAAATCATTGATGTTACTGCATATTGACAAGTGAAGAAAAGTTCAAATATTGCGAAGAAGATAAACACTGAATAAAAATATCCTCTAACCACTGCTTAATTCCAGTCCTTCAGTTCTTGTTCCTTCCATTCCTACCAGCTGCCAACTTCTCTGTTTATGCCCATTAATGAAGTAAAGCTCCCAAGTTACTGAAGCTTTAAGAAAATTACACAATATTCTGCAACCTATGTATGATGCTGGCATTCCACTGCAGCAGGTTTTCTTTCATTCTATGCCTATGGAACGATATTGACTATCAGTATCTGTTTCAAACTGCCATAAATTTAACATCTTGGTGGTAACCAGACAGACACAATACATGGGGTTTAAGATGAAGGACATACTCTTCGCTTGAGAATTGTTAGGATGGTACCAACCACTACATCTCCCCATCAAAAACTGTACAAACCAAGAGTGCATCGTGGAAAAAATGAGTACGCAGGAAAACATTTCACTTCTACATCTATCAACAATGGATGAAGGAGGAGACAACCAATTTAAATCAACAGCAAAGCTACAATGAGAACTCCCCACAGCATTCATTGTGCACTGAGCCACTGCTTGCACACAACAGGAGCTGCTCCTCCTGCCTCTAGATTACCCGTTATTCTTTCATAATTCAGCCTATTGATGAACCACCAACTCCAACAATCCTAAAATCCATTTAGCAGTAACCTCATTACAACAGCCATCACTGATGAGGGACCTTTCCATTAGCAATGAGAAACATTTCCAAGATGCCACAGCAGGAAGTCAAAAATCAGTCCAGTTTGGAGAGAACCACGGGTTTTTACTCTTCTGAGCGCTTGCATGCACACCTAAAGGACTGATAAGGACCCTCATCCCTCTCCTTTAATAAAATCAGGGTCCCCATGAGGAAGGTGTAGGCTGCCATGAGGGCACCCTTTACCTTCTCTTCTCCAAGCTGAACAAGCCAAGTGACCTCAGTCACTTCTTCTACATCTTGCCCTCAAGGTCTTTCTTCACCTTCATCACCCAACCCTAGACACACTCTAATAATATCCTTCTGCCACTTCTGAGCCAATACAAAATATCAGCTCAAAGGCATCTTCAACAGCAGAAGATATTCGCTGTCTTGACTTCGGTTGCATTACTTACAGGTCACCTGGATTAATAACATTTAAAAGTGAAGCTGATAAAGAGGACGTTCAGAAGTTTTATTGCGTGACTGACAAAGACATCTCCTCCATTATATGTCAAGTATGAATCTTTTCATAACCTTCAGCATACTGAAGACGGATTTTCAATTTTCCAATCAAGTTGCTTTAATTATTCATTTTTGAGACAAAAAAATATGAGCAAAAAAATCCCCAATCACTATTAAGTACTGTAAAGGCTAAATTTTAGGAATATAATAATACCTGTATAAAAGTAGTTGTAGCCATATAAAGCAAAGCAGAAATCCAAACATTATATTACATAAGCAATCTGAATTTTATGCAGGTCTGAATCAATCAGCCCTAGGGGAGAGTAACTCCAAATATACCATATAAAAAATCAGATTATGGGAAATACAATTACTTGCAAACATACACTTCAGCAAAACCTTTGATAATATCTCCCAAGCATTCTCCTGGAAAAGCTGGCGGCCCATGGCTGGGACGTGTGCACTCTTTGCTGGTTAAGAACTGGCTGGATGGCTGGGCCCAGAGAGTGGTGGGGATAGTCATCGGGGATCAGTGTGAGTGCCAACACTGTTTCATATCCTTATTGATGATCTGGATGAGGGTATCCAGGGTATCCTCAAGGAGTTCATAGGCAGCACTAAGTTGGGCTGGAGTGTTGAACTGCTGGAGGATAGGAGGTCCCTGCAGAGGGATCTGGACAGGCTGGAGGGATGAGACAAGGCCAGCAGGATGAGGTTCAAAAAGGGGATGTGTCAGGTCCTGCACTTGGGTCACAACAACCCCACGGGGTGCTAGAGGCTGGGGGAGGAAGGGCTGGAAAGTGGCCCAGGGAAAAGGACTTGAGGGTGCTGGTCAACAGCAGCTGAACATGAGCCAACAGTGAGCCCACGTGGCCAAGAAGGCCAATGGCACCTGGTGTAGATCAGAAATCGTGTGACCAGCAGGACCAGGGCAGTGATTGTCCCCTGTACTCAGCAGTGGTGAGGCCACGCCTGGAATGCTGTGTCCAGTTCNCTTATCCCCCTGCACAGCTGCCTGAAAGGAGGCTGTAGCCAGGTGGGGATCGGCCTCTTCTCGCAGGCACCCAGTGACAGGATGAGAGGACATGGCCCCAAACTGTGCCAGGGGAGGTTCAGGTTGGGCATCAGGAGGAATTTCTTCACAGAAGGGGTTGTCAAGCATTGGAAGGGGCTGTCCAGGGAGGTGGCAGAGTCACCATCCCTGGAAGTGTTCAAGAAATGACTCGACGCGGCGCTTAGTGTTGTGGTTTAGTTGGCATGGTAATGTTTGGCCAAAGGTTGGACTCGATGACCTTGGAGGTCTTTTCCAACCTTACCGATTCTAGGATTCTAGAAAAACATCAACCCACTTACAAGTATTGCTGAGAGACCTTTTAGAACTTTACCCCACTCTACCCAGTACTAGATAGGGCTATCGTAGGGCTGCATTTCCTCTTTAAAACAATGCCACTAACATATCAAAAAATGCATTATTTTTTCCTTCTCAAAAGTATGATGCTTCCCCTTATAATTGTTTTATCACAAGAGACTGAGTGACCAAAGGTCAGGTATGACTGGTAGGGGACACGGTAAGAAAATTAACAGAAAAAGAATCTCTGTTACACCAGTGAAAAAATGCACATCCTGATCACAGGGTTATGCAATTTACTTCTGTTGAAGAGATTTAAGCCTACACTGCATGATGATAGCACCACTTCAGAGTTTTCCTAATACTATCATTTTTTTTCATTATTCATTAAGAGTTTACGGTTGGAGAAACGGCACAAAAATACAGATTTCGTGAGTCAAAGGATGTGAAATACACCACCAATGAAAACACAAATACTCAGCAAAGCATTTATAAAAATAGCTATGTAGCATATCAAAATTTTGCTCACTATGCAGAATGGGAAAAATTCTGCCTCCATCACATGTTATCCCAATCATACATTGATGAGATCATTACATCACAACCTGTGTACCCCATACACATGGTATGTGTACTTTTGGCATCATTCCACAGGCTTAATTACACACCTTTTGCAAAACAATTAACCTGCAAGTGTTTTCTAGCCCTGACAACAAGCCAACCTACAGACACCTGCTCTGAGCCCTGCACCACACACCCCGAGCCGTGCCTGGTTTTCTGGCCAGTGTGCTTTGTATTCATCCTCCAAGGAATCTGCTTGGAGGGATCACCAGGCTCAGCAAAGCAGTGGAAGGGAGAACACAGGTGGTTTTGGCAGCTGCCAAACCCACAGCTACTACAGCAGGGATGGATGGTGGAAAGCCAGGGAAAACTGCAAAAGAGTGAAGGTAAAGAAATCAGAAAACTAAATCCTGTTCTTCAGGTATCTACAGATACCTCCTTAACACCCAGTTCTTTCAGGCAGATTCTGGGAAAAATCAAGTGCTTCAACTGACAGCTTCTCACATTTGTTTCAGCTGTAACTTTTCCAGATTAGATCTTGACCTTCCAAACCCAAAATTCTGCCCTGACAGAATTAAACTCAGATTATTTTACCAGCACCTGAGGTTGTTTACATCCTAGCCTCTATTTACTTGTCAATGTCTACAAGAGCCAGTCATTTAAAAAGCATTATTACCATCCAACAAAAGCCTTTTCATCAATGATCTTAGAAAATTACAGCTGAAAACTATTATTATTTTTGACAATGAGGAAAAATATCTTGTCCTGATACCATCAGAATTCTGTTGACACGAAACAGTTTTATAATGAGGGAAAAGCTGTATGAGGAGGCACCACACTGCACAAGGTTTCCTCCTCAACAAACAAAAGTTTGGCGTTTATAATAAATAATAGAAAAACACTTGGACACAATATTTGGTCATTTCAAGTGCACTGCCGTGTGTTTTCTCGCATGAAAATCAAAGCAGCAATCTTTTCTGTTTGGAATGCCGGTGAACTTCCCTCGCCCTCACGGAGTTCCCTTTGGGTTCCGACGCTCCAGCAGCAGAGCTCTGCATCGGGGACAGCCTTTTGGCTACCAATTAAAATACAGGGCTGCGGTGAAAATGCGCTTCTGTCCTGCTTTTGGCATGGCCCGCCCAGCCCAAATGTCAGCTGGCCGGGGTTCGGGAGAGCGGAGCCGAGGCTTGGCGCTGTCACCAGTCCCGCTCCGGGAAGCGACGGGCTGGTGCCACTTGTACCCAGCGCCAGCCTCGCCTGGGGCTCCAAAGCGTCTCCTCTGCCACCCGGGCGGCTCTGCTGGGAGGCTTTAATCGGGTCCAGCAGCGGGGAGGGAGGTGACGAGCAGGGCAAGAGACAATGGATCAGCCAGGGCGAGAAAACCACGCTCCGGTGGCGGGGGAAACAATTCTGCCAGCGGCGATTCCAGCTGCATCATCTGCATGTTGTATTCAGAGAGCAGCTGCTCGGCTGGATCATTAGGAAATGCAGGGAAGAGCGCGGCAGAGGAGGATCCATCACCACGCCGTGCCACCGGATAATTGCACAAAATCACACAGAAACCAGAACCTGCTCCGGGGGCTCTTGCCCTTGAGCCTGCTGAAAGTCCCCGTTACCATTGCTGCTTGAGTTGATCTGGTTATTCACAGAATTTATGTGAACAAATGACATCTATATTTATTTATTTGTTATTATTTTAATTAATTTTTAGTGCTTTTTCAGCAGCACTTTTAGGATCAATACCTTTGTGAGCATGACAGCCTGCTTTAGCACAGCGCTCATCTATTTATTTGTAAACAGACATTTACACAAACCTTTGCAAAGGTATTGTGTTTATTCAGGAAAGTTTCTGTAGACACTGCTAGCATCAGCATAAATGTTATAATGAACAATGTAGCAAAAAAAATTCAAGGTCATTTGGGAACATACAACAGCAAAGCTGCCAGTTATCCTACTTTTACCTTGAGTTTTACAATATTTGAGAGGCTTTTCTATGGAACAAACAAAAGAAACACCCCCAAAAAAAAACCCAGGTAAAACAGAGAGTATTAGTATTTGAATTTTCATTCTTTACATGAAAATTCTGAATTCTTGAGGTTGTGGGAAAAAGAGAAAACTAAACTATTTTTAAATGATACGATTTTTAAGCATATCACATTTTTACAGGACTGGTTAAAGTTATTTATTTATTTTAAATTTCCAGAGCTATGACAGACTGTAAGGGCAGCACCAAATTCTCAAAAAGCATGAGAAGACTTTGGGTTGCAAAATCTGATCTTCTTAGACTCTGGAGTTAGGCAGCAAAGTAGAGGGGAAAATGTAGCAGTTTTGCTACTGTCAGTAACTAAGCAGTCAATAATAGTAATAGTAGTACAGTTTTATTATTATATGCAACAAAATACGTATTTTCTTAACTAGAAGCTACTCCTCTAATAAAGCTTTCAGACTTTAAACTCCCCAGCAAAACCAAACACAAGAGGAGACTGCAGAGAGCTCCTGCTAAAAGCCATTTAGATTATTCTACAAAGAAAAAAAGTATTGTTTGCAGAACTTTCCTAAAGAAATGATAGTGCTTTCAAAAGGTTGAACTGTGGGCCAAATTACATAATACGGTATATTCTGACATGCTTGTTGAGCAATTGTGAATGTTCCCTTGAGCCAAAAAGCTTTCTGCTCACCAACCCAAGCACATCTTCAAGGGAACATCTGAGGCCACAGCCAGTGAGCAGAGAAGACCCTCTGGACCACGTGCTGGGAGGGCAGCTCAGCCAACCCACCCCTCTCCAGAGGGGAGACCCAAACTGGGGCTGCTGCAGAAGGCTAAAGCAGGACACCCAAGGATGTGCAAGTGTGGTCCTCATGTCCCTGGGATGCCACAGGGGCCACATCTCAGCAGAGAGGAGGTAACAAACAGGTTGGCAGCACCAGCATCTTCAGCCACTGCAGCTGGTAATTGAGCCCAAATGTTACCACCCTAATATTTATAAATTTCAGCTTATTTCAGAGCTTTGGAGTTTCAGTTTCTGGAGGTAACACACGCAGAAGGCTGGGAGAGGACAAGCTCTCTGTGCTTTTCAATGGCTATTTCAGGCCAAGACATGAAGGGCAGGTGGGGAAGCTGTGCCCTGGGCACCCCTGTGCTTGCCCTGGGGCACACGGAGGCAGATCCTGTTTGGGGTCTGTTCCAGCAAGATAACCAGGAGAGAAGTTAATCCTCCCTAAGGAGAGATATGATCTCAGAGGTGCCAAGTGCACAGGATCAATACAAGGACCGAGGTTTCCACAATGTCTTTTGCTGCTTTCAAGCTCTTTCCACTGCCTCTGATGAAGGATAAAGAGATGAAGACCAGGAAAGAAGTGTAGGTCACACACAGAAGTGTCCTGCTTTCCCTGTCTGCAGAGTATTCAATATTGCCCCACTGGTAATGCTTTCAAAGTACAAAAGTTTCTGCTCTTAAAAAAAAAAAAAAAAAATTATATTGCCTTTTAGATCAGAAAGCTTTCAAGTCACACTGAAGAGAGGGTGTGAAAGGAGCAAATAGCATACCTTTTCTAAAAAAACATAACAAAATAATCAAATCCAAATTCTATTCCCGTTTCAAGATTTGCCTCAAATAACCAGTATATCCATCCTGGTATACAATGTAATTTCTGAACCCAAAAAAGTGAGGTCTATTACATGGCTGGCCCCAGAATGCAAAAATGTTAAAATGCTGAGTATATGAATGAGCCAATAGAAAAATATTGAGTTGAAATTTTAGGAAATCCTTATGTCTGTGAATGAGACTACAAATATAAGGTGTTGCTGAGAAAGAGTCCACATAAAATTTCATCATAAAATGCATGGTTTTTCTTCCTTTAGAAAAACCATATTCTGGAGCAGGATTGACAGCACTGAAGGTAAGGGACAGCACAGAAAGCTGCTTTATAAGGCTTTGTGATTTTCCTCTCTCCCCACTTAAAAAGGACAGAAACTAGGGGAAAAGTCTTATATACAACACCTTGTTCTTTCTTACATATTGACCCTTCAGAAATTATCAATTTAAAGGCAATCCCTCTTAAAAAAAAATCTGATTTTTTCTTTTGTACTTGAATATTGCCCTTTAATTCCTGCCTTTTACAAATGTAACAAAGGCCCAGTCTCCAAAAGGGGGAAATCACTCTCCTGTAGAGGTAAAGTTCAGCTTCCAGGAAGCTGTCAGAGAACATCCTGAGACCAAGTCAGGATGACAGGCAGCAATTAAATTGTCCTGAACAACAAATCTACCTGCAACTTTGCTATGACCTGCTGTGGATATCCAACGTGAAGTGCAATATCCATTACATATTAATAAAGTATGCATATCAACTAGGTAATTAATTCTTAAGTTCCTTGTCTGTTCTACAGTAAATGAAGACTTGGCTCAGGCTAGAAAGTATCATGAAGCTGTTTAAAAGTTCTTTCCATTTTCTATGACTTTCACTGTGCACACCCCATTAGTCTTTATCTCCAGAGTCTTTTATTTGCCACATAGAAGTGTCAATAGCTCGAGTTTATAACAATATATTGCCTCATTTCCCTTTCTCACCTCTTGGAAACCAATGCAAATATTTATCTCTACCATCCATTAAAAAATCAGCCACGCTCATGGACAGAGGACAAGAGGCTAAAAGCAGCAAGGGGGAGCCCAGACATTGGTGGCAAAAAGGTTAAAACACTGCCCAGTCAAATCTCACTTTTCAACTCATAATTAAAATCCAGAAGAAACGTCATATGGGTGCAAATATACAAGAATTGCTTCTAAATCTGAAAAACCAATAGGAACATTGGCAAACTGTAGGGTTCCCAAAAATGCAGAATTACCTTAGCTCCCAGCCCAGCTCCAGGCTTCCATGGGAGTGATGCACGCTCAAACCACCACCAGGACAAGGTGCATGCACCTCTTCCTCACCTATTTCCCTGCAAAAGTGATGGATCTGTCTGAATCATCCGGAAATTTAATTTCCAGGTATCAAAGCAGCAACCCCAAAGCTCAGGAAGACCCAAACATAGGGATACAGCAGGTAGATCACCCTAAGGCTGTAGTCCTGCGTTTGCATTGACTGCCTGGACACAAAAAATGTCACTACTAATCAGTGATGTGGTGTGAAAAAGTTGATTCTTTTCCCTAAGATAAAGGCATTAGCATTTTCTGTCAAATCATTAGACAACATCTTCCCTGTGAAATGACAGGAGCCCTAAAAAAATCATTTCAAAAAGCAAGATCACTGCTACAGGGCCAATAATATTTTAGTAATAGCTGAAGTCACTTCTAATTGTAAATGGTTAACGATTACCAAGTGAGCAGCTGGTTTCTCAAAAATAAGACACTGCCTGGAAGAAAGGGCATTAAGAGAAAGAAAAGATGATGCCATTTCCAGGTGGTGAACGGCACTGCACAAGTCGGTGGATCTCCTAATTTAAATCTCCAAGGTGCAGTAGAATGATTTCAGGCTCTTAATAGATAGTAAGTAAAACATTTCCTCTGAAAAGTTTAAAACAAGCCAAAAAAGATGCATTTTTTTTCCTCCACAGTAATATGATTTTCTTGGCTCCCTTCTCCTGTGCTTGGTCATGGAAATCACATGCTCTATCACATTACACCTAACAGAATGGCAAACACGGCTCTGGTAGGACAGAAACTGAAAATCTTCCCCCTTGGATCCCCAACTGAACCCCATCTTTCTAACTTCTAATTTAACTCAGAACTAAACCCCCAAAAGCCCATCTCTGCGACCCACTTTGGGTACTGCCACGACATTTCTTGTCACTTGATTGCTGCTCTTTTTGCTAAAGTTTCATAAGATTCTGCTCTCCAAAAATTTCTGGAAGCTATTTCTAAAAACAGCCTCAAACAAAAACAGACCCTAATTTCTTTCCAACCACCCAGTTAATCTTTAGGGACATGCGTAGTCACTTCTAACAAAAAGAGAAAGACGATGCCATACTCAGACAGGCTTTTCCTTTGTACACACACTGTGGAAACATTTTGCAGTCATGTCAGTATAACTGAATATCTGGGTTTTAAAGCCCTCAGCCTAACCAGGATTTCAGGAGCTTTACTGCTACACTGTCAAACACATGCACTCTATAGCATTTAAGAAGGTTTTCCATTAATCTTCTCTATGCTAGTATTGTTATTAAAATAAGATAATTTAAATGAGGTAGGGATAACCAGGGGAAACTAATGAATATAGGATTTTTCTTAAAAATTAAATAAAGACAGATGAAGAGAAAAGGCATGAAGGAAGAAGGTGCTAAAACTTCCAGGTCATGCAGTTGTTTATTACTCTTTTCACTCAGTTAAGAGTTTCTCAGGTGTCAAAATACCAGCATTAAGATCCAAGTACCTGAGGCTACAAAAAAGAAACCCTGACCATCCAAGGCTTTGCTCCAGGTAAGATCAGAAGCAGAAGGTGAAAGCTTCTTCCCATAACCTTCCTGACAGGTGACATATTGCACAAACCAGGGCAGCACATCAGCAAATTTCTTAAGTCAGATTTATGCCACTTCAGGTACTCTTTCAACACATGCTCTTCCTCACTGTCAAGATTTACCGGCCTGAATGTCAGAAAAACATCTCAGGAACTGTGAGTGCAAACACAGAGGTGAAACACCACACTCATGAGATGTAATTTTCATTCCAAGGTTGCTGCCTTCCTTTCATCAATCAGGACACGGGCTGGTGGCTTCATGGGTGAATCATGAACTAAAGCTGTGAGCACAGAGTTACAGTGTGGATGCTGAACATGAAAAGATCAGAAGGTGCTCATGACAATTTCACAAGCAGGAAAAAAGTCTCTAAATTATTTTTTCAAATATTTCTTTTCCTCAGGTACATCTACGTCATGATTTTTAAAGTTCTCTCAATGAAGGGTGCTTCTTTGCCACCTTTTCCTCCAGGATCTGTCCTTCCCTGCAAGCCCCAAGAGGAACACCAAGCTGAGCTGTGGGACCTGTCCTGCTCCCCAGCAGCTCTCACACCACACCCATTGCAGCTCTATCTGCTTTCCCATCCTCCTGTAACACTCCAAGGGTCCCAGGCAGGAGTGTGGATCACCTACAGAGTGTGGAGAGTTTATAGAGAATTAGAGTTCCTTGGGGCAAAGTCTGTTTGCACAGTGCCAAAGGGGCTGCCTGGAAAGAGCAAAGAAAAGCAGCTGAGGGGTGGGGGGGGGAAAAAGTTGAAAAATCAAGACAACTTCTGGTTTCACAATTATCCATGACCAATGCCAGACCAGAGCCGGGCAGCAGAAGGAAAGCCCAAAATGCACCTTTGCACCTGTGTAACACAGCACCCTGCTGGTGACTGAACCTCAACCTGCTGGAGACTTCTCTGGCCCCCAAGGAGAGGACACACAAGAACCCCTACCTCAGTGTCTGGGCTCAAAGGCAGGTGCTATTCTGAATTACCTTAGGCTGAAGCCAAATGCTTTATTGGCAGGCAAGGGCAGAAATGAGATTATGAATTCTGGTCATAGTCTAGAGATTTGTCTTGTTGGCTTTCCCATTAATTTATTTTTCATGGTTTTACCAAAAGCAATCTGAATCTTAAGAAAAGACTAACGATTAATTTCATTCTTCACTGGCTACTGCTTTTTCATTAACAGGTGATGCTTAAAAGAGTACAAGGAATGTTCCCAGAATTCCAATTTAAAAACTAAATAACAACAATTTTCTGCAAAGATTTCTCATCTCAAATATTGTAATTTCAAAGTGATAATTATGCTTCAGTCATATCACCTTCCTGCAAACCACGAGGCACCATATTTCTCAACCAAAGGCACCATATTTCTCAACCAAAAGCCTCTTTTACTGCTTCAGTTATTTAAAACTCTGTCTAGAAATATTAAAATGCTGACAATAACAAAAATAAATTTTGACAACAGAAGGCAGTATATGACATGACTTAATAGCATCAATCACACGACCTCAGTTTGCAGCTATCACAATGAGGCTGCACTGTTACGAAATAAGATGGTTCACTGGGACTGCAAAATTTAGCTAGAAGCTAAAAAATTAATACCACACATTCATCCCCATCATAAAGAAACAATGCTATAGCACTGCAGTGGATTAGGAAGGGAGCCTACACTACAGGGTGAGCTGGGATGGGATTAAACTCTGCCTCCCTGTGTGTGACTTGTTGTGTTCTACCACGAAAGCACAATTCTCTTATCTTCTCAGTAAGGCCTTGCACAGCAGCATTTGCACAAATATCAGTTCCATTTGTTTAGGAGAACCCTTTAAATGGAAATACAGCCTGCTTCCTTCTCAGTCAACTTTTTTTTTTAGTTATTTACATAAATACATTCCAACCTACTGCAAACATAGTTAATCTAATCCCTACTGCCCTGAACTTACTGTTATCACTTGAGTTTTAGTAAAGCTCATTGTAACTCCAGTCACTTAATACCATCTCACGCCAGGAAGGGACTGGAAGTGCTAAAATATCTTGGCTCCTGTTTTTAAAACCCTTCTAAGAATAAAGACTCATCTGTTGATCTGGTAGCATTTTGATCTTGATTTTCACAGCTGCAAACAGCTGCAAGAGCAGCAGGGCAGGGATGAATCACACCTGCTGTTTCAGCACTCCACTGATCTCAGATCCAGTGAGCTCTGGAAAATTTGGGGTATTTTTTAAAACCCTACAAAAAATGTGGCAGAAATCATCAATGATTTTTACTTCATTATTTTTATTTTTAACTTTTTTTTCTTTTTTTTATTCTTAGTTTTGGTCCCCATCTTTCCCAGGGACTCAAGGCTATTGAGAGAAGGAAAATACAAATGAGACTTCTGGGAAATCACCCAGCAGCACACCCAGTCAGAACAGGTGTAAAACCAACAGAAAGAGCACATGGGTACTCCTACAGGCAAGCCTTACTTTCTGAATTCCAATGAGAAATACATTAATTTTCATTTAAGTTCCTGTCTGTAGCTTTTTTCTTTCCTTTTTTGTAAGCTTTTTTGTAAGCTTCCATATTAATCACCTTCATTCTCAGGTACGTATGAAATGAGATATGTGAAGAATCAGTAATGAAGTGTATTATATATTTGCGAGTAATCTAGTTAGAAAAGAAATCCCCAATTTAAATTTGACAGTCAGTAGATCAAAATGGGGTAGATTACAGGCAACAGGTTAAAATGGGAGACCGCACCTCTGCTGAGGCAAATTCAGGAAATCCAATTTACCAGGAACACCAGAATGGATGCAGTGAAATTACTGTAACTGTCAACATCAAAGTCTCTGAAATCTCTTGGCACTATCATATGAAAAAATAAATCTTCAGGAACTTTATTTAATTGTGGACGCACATTAGTCACGCTGTCACACTGCACTTGGTATCACACAACGTGCCTCGAGGTATTGCATTCCAGTTATCCAAGAAATACCACAGCCAGCTAAGTGAAAACAACTCTGGGGAGGCAAAAAATTATCTTCCGGTGGTTCCCCTTAGTGTGGCAAAGGGCTCCAAGGTTAAAAATAAATTGGTATATTTAGTCTTCTGTGAGAGTTCAGGCATTCTGCACTGATTCAGCCTCTGATCCGACCTGAGCCAAGCCATGTTTGCTGAGGGGTTGGGAGGAAGTGGTTTAACTACAAAATTAGTCCTTGCTGGCCCACTGTTTCTTCAGGAAAATGTGGTCTCTTTAAGCAGAGACAAATAAATCTTGGGGTAAGGTTTGCCTCAATGCTGAGAATAATGTTACTCCCTAGTTGCAAGATATAATGTCAAAAAAGAGCACATCATTTAGATAAATATCCTTAAGATAATACCATTCCCTTGGAAAAACAGGCAGAAAAGGAATCTGTGTTCAGTGATCAATGACCTCCTGCTTGGCTACAAACCACCTCACAATTCAACAACCAGGCTTCTCTGCAGACAAGCCATTTGTTTAAAAAAAAACTGGGAAAAAAACCAGCACTGCATTTTAGGTAGATAATTAATAATGTTTCTTTTGATTGAATAACACAGATATAGTTGCTTAGGTAAACTGCAATGCAACCCCATCGACATCCAGGTGAGTCAAAGCACCATCAAGGAAGTTTCTATCCAAATATTCAGTATCTTCTTTAACTGAGCACCCAAACGTTACTTTCCTGTGGCCACTGATTTTCCCTTTTCACCTTCTCTGCTCTCTCTAGAAGGGTTTCAGACCCAGCTTTGCCTGCCAGGCATCCAAGGAAAGCTGCCCTGAACCACAAACCTCACCAAGGCACAAGTTTGGAGCGGTGGTTTGGACCCCTTTACCAAACACACTCTTGCTGCAAATCATTTCCCTGCTGGGGCAAATCCCATCTCCACGTTCACCCACAATTACTGACTCATGGACACGTTCCCTTAGAAAGGATGTGTAGGTCTGTGCAGTATTTTCCATGAAGATATTTATTCTCTCCGTGGGAAGGAGGAGGTTATACAAAAACATTACTGAATTCTGTGCCCAAGCAGCCTTCCTTCCTTCCTTCCTTCCATATTCCCAAGGCATGTAGGGACCAAGCTGGGAAACAGAGGGACAGTGCTGTGTGACGTCAAAGGGAAACTGCCCAAAGCCTGCCCCTTCAGCAGTTTTATTTAGTTATTTATAGCAACATTTACAAACTTGGTGGGCTAAATTCCAGACTCGGTCACCGAAACAGAGCAACCTGTTTTCCTGAGCTTCATATCTCAGGAGCATCTGCTCATTATGCAGTGACCAAAGATTTTAATCCTTTTTTACAAAGACAGCTAAGTTTGTGAATCCTGTCCCCGAATTAAGACCCCCAAATGCATGCATTTCAGCTATTTGGCCTAAAGTATGCTTGTTGCTGAGCAGAGACACATTAATTTCTAAGAAAACGAAAAGATGAAGAGAGGAAGCTAGAATTAACAACACTGCATTCCTGTGGGGTTTCTTCTCCCCATCCCTCTACAATGAGTTCACTAAACAGTAATTAAAAGTCTATGCATTAAAGATTTATGTGGTAGCTTGTTCTCCAGCTTCTGAAATACATAAACACTTGAACACAATGTGAAGGATCCTCAGAGATTTGCCACAGTTCTAGGAGCTCTGGAATGTCTTTTGGGGATTTTTTTTTCCCCCTCCTACCAGCTCCACAAAGTCCAGATGAAGAGCTGCAAATCCCACTTGTTAACAAGGGAGCTGAAACTCTCTGGTACTTGTGAGGGAGAGAGAAGCCAAACTCCCATGAAAAACACCACAAATAAAGGTGAGAAATATTGAAATAATCCAGAGTCTGCAGAAACGACGGCTGGAAGGCACTGAGATGGCACAGGGAAGAGAGCAGCCAGTGGTGTGAGCAGGGGATGGAGCACATCAGGCAACACACACCCAGGAGCCAAACGAAGAGCAAACTGCCCAGGTGGATGTCTGGCAGAATGAGAACAGCCTTTAAAAAAGAAAAAAAAAACCCAAAACCACCACAAAAAAAAACCCCAAAAACCCCAAAAAACCACCTAAAAAGTTTTGCTGTTCTGCTACTTGTTTTAGATTACCCCAACTCACTCTTGATGTCTTGAAACCTGGCTCATTGATTTTGACAGTGTAGGAAGAGCAATTACGTGCACATACATATATATATATTTCTCAAAAAAGAGGTTCAGTTTGCAAGCTACTCATCAGCTGAAGTGCCTGAAAATAATTTCATAAACATCTAATAAGCACTTGGCATTTACAAGCTGCCAGGCACACAGCAATCAACATTTTCATGCAGAGTCTGGACATCTGCCCTCTGTGATCTGCCCTTTCAAAAATTAAAGGTAAATTAAAAACAAATTGTAGGAATTAAAATTAATATATTCTTTAAATTCATATGATCTTCTTTTCTAGGTGGTTTTATGGGGTTTTTTACCCTTAAAAAAAAAAAAAAAAAAAAAAAGAAGTCCTGGGTACATTCCTACTTTGGGTAGATAACTGAGTATTTTTAAGAAAGATGAAATTTAACACTGAGCACCAGTTTGTGGAAATAAATACACTTGATTTCCAAGCATATGCTGGTCTAAATGGTACTAGAATTAAAATAAGGGCAGAAAAAACCCCAGAGAATTATTCCAATCCAGCTGAAATACAATAGAAAAGAATTTTTAATGGAACAATTTAAAATTAAATAAAAGGCAGGTAAATTGTCTAAGCTATTAAAGCATTTTGATTTTAAAAAAAAAAGCCTTAGAAAGAAGTGTTCCTGAAAATAGAGTATTTCAAATTTTCATTTTCAAATAAAACATTCTTTTTTTAGACCTGCTTAGAGACGAAGTAATCTGAACGTAAATAAAATGAAGATTCAGTTACATATTTAGTTGCATGCCAATCTGAAACACTTGTGAGAAGGCTGATTGATTCAAAATGGAGATGTGGATGAAATTAATCTGAAACAGAATACTTTTTTTTTGTTGTTGTTTGACTGAAGTAAAACCAAAAAAAAGTTTTGGAGTGTGGGGATTCACAGCTCCCCTGAGAGCCCGGGCCCTAAAGCTCTCTCTATCCTACAACGCCTTACAAAGTAATTCTGCTTCTCCAAAAGATGTGTGAGGGAAGATGAGGGCTTGAGATTGGTGTTTTAAGTCAACCCACAAAAGAAAACAAACCTCGTTCAGTGTAAATTTAAACTGCAGCTCCAGATGCTCGACATGGCAGTGAATTGGAAGCAGTGATAAGAAGTGCTAAGCACCATTAATGGGACAGGCTGTGCAGTTAATAGACCATTGGGTTATCTCCTCGCTAAAGGGGAAGGCTTTGAGCATTATTTTTCCAAGCACAATCACATGCCTCAGCCCAGCTTAAACCCCTGCCTAGAGCTGCTCCCACTGCAGGGGTCACCATTAAATCCCAGGCACCCAGAGAGGTGACAAATCTCCTGCTGTGGGACTGCCATGTGGCCAGGCATCCACTAAAGCCTCTCCAGCGCTCCCCTCCACAGCTGGACAGGGGACAGAAACTGTAACAAAGGGTTGAGATAAGGTCTGGGAGAGATCCCCCACAAAATATCATCACAGGCAAAACAGGCACGAACTAGAGGTATTAACTGAATTTATTACTAACAAAATCAGAGCAGGATAACGAGAGGTAAAATAAATCTTAAAAACGCCTTGCCTTCACCCCTCCCTCCTTCCCAGATCTTCCTCCTCCCTGACCAGTGCAGGGAGATGGGAATGGGGGTTATGGTCAGTTCATCACACATTGTTTCAGCCACTGCTCAGGGTAAAGAGTCCTTCCCCTGCTCCAGCCTGGGGTCCCACCCATGGGAGACAGTTCTCCAGGAACTTCTCCAACGCAGGGTCCCTCCCACGGGCAACAGTTCCCCACAGATTGCTGCAATGTGGGTCACTCTTCCATGGGGTGCAGTCCTTCAGGAACAGCCTGCTCCAATGCAGGTACCCCAAGGGGTCACAAGTCCTACCAGGAAATCTGCTCCAGCGTGGGCTCCTCTCTCCACAGGTCTGCAGGTCCCTGCCAGGAGCCTTTTCCAGCACAGGCCTCCCAGAGATTCACAGCCTCCTTTGGGCATCCCCCTGCTCTGATGTGGGCTCCTCCAGGGGCTGCAGGTGCATCTCAGCATCCCCGTGCCCTCCCTGTGCTCAGGGGCTCAGCTGTCTCACCCTGGGCTGCACCAGGGGCTGCAGGGGAATCCCAGCTCCAGCACCTGGAGCATCTCCTGCCCCTCCTTCAGCACTGACCTGGGTGTCTGCAAGGCTGTTCCTTTCACATATTCTTACCCCGTTCTTCTCTGGCCACAATTACATCTGCAAAACGACATTTTTTTCCTTCTTCTTAGATCTGTTACCACAGAAGTGTTACCAGCACCTCTAATCAGCCGAGCCTTGGCCAGCAGCACATCTGTCTTTGGAGCTGCCAGGGACTGGCTCTGCTGGACACAGAGGAAGCTTCTGGCAGCTCCTCACAGAATCCACCCCTGCAGCCCCCCTGCTACCAAAACCAGGCCGTGCAAACCCGATCCAGCTGCTTTGGGAGCAGCCACACCTGCCAGCAGCAGTGGGGTCCCCATGGCCAAGCCATCCCCAGCAGCCAATGCTGACCCCCCCCAGGCTCGGGGCAATGAAAGCACTGGTGGGAAATGCTCTCCCACCCCTCCCTTCTGAGAGGTCCTCACTGTCCTGGCCGTGCTCATTATCCACACCGCCAACAAACCCAAACTTTGAGCCTTTCATGGCGACAGCATCCGGCAAACAACGTGCAAATCACCTCACTGCTATAAATGGGGTTTGTTGGCAGCTCGTTGACACATAAATACGCTCACAGAAGGGCAAATACTTCTTTCTGTATCTAAACCCTCTGACTGGGATGCTCATTCTAGATACAATTTATTAAAAAACCACAAACTATGAAAACAGATGTGTTTGTACAGCAGAAATAAAAGCACACCATTCTTCAAGAAGGCTGAGAGAAAACAAATATTTTCTTCTGTCAGTAATGTAATGAATTTGCTGTATTTCCAGCGAGACCAAGAACAACCTTTTCCACACACAGAGGGGCACAGTCTTACAAAGTATTCACCCAGAACTGATGTCACAGTACCATTTCCCAGGGGCTGCTCATTAAAATATCATAGCACCAATAGGGAGGGCATAAAATACACATTTTCCTAAATTCTTCAAATGCCAGCAGATGAAGAAATGCCTCTCAGGATCTCACTCAAGAGAAAAGGAGTCACAACTGGAACACAAACAGGACAGGCTTTATTTCACCCCGCTGACCCCATCTGACCTCGCATCATCCTGGATCCTTAGCTTGAATTTGGAGCCTGTGCCAGGTCCCGAGCTGGTTTAAGTGGCCATGGCCAAGCTTGATGACCATTCAGCACGGGAAGGGGGACCATTTCACTGCCTACCTATCCAAACACTTACTTGTTTTCTAACTTAATAAGATAATTATTTTACCCAGGACCACGTGGGAAAAAAAATACTGTCTTCTTTACATGACAAGGAGAGAGCCCTGCATGCACATCCAGTCCTCTGGAATGTTCCCCTGAAAGACCCAGAGGAGCCCAAACACACATTTATACACCACTGCACCCCTCCAGCAATCAGCTCTGCTAATTCTGCCAGGTTAAAGAGAGTTTATGCTTGTTTCCTGTGTGTGCTCTCATCTGTCTGTTCTCCAGTGCAGGTTTTGACTAACATTAAAACCAATACTGTGTTATGAGTGAAGTGACAGCTGGACAATTCACATGGCTCTGGAGAGAAACGTTTTGGAGTTCTTTTCCCCTGTCCCTAGCGATGCAGCCCAGCCTTGCCACAGCATCTGCTTCACACTGCAATGACCATTTTTTCCCTGCTAGCTCATGCTGCAAAACGAATTTCTCCTCTAGGACAGACACTTTTCCAGCCCGAAATGGTACATATGTTCCTAAAGCACCAGCAGAAGCCCTTCAGTGAGCTGTCAGATTGGCCAAAACCTATGGGTCCCACACCCTCAGCAGGAGTAAATCAGCCTGGAACCTGGAGTGAAAAAAGCAAGGAAAATCAGGTCACACCAATAAAACCTCGCCTTTGTTTCAGATCTGATCTAACAACCTGATGGCTTAAATCTAGCAGAAAACTCAGCCTTTACTAAAAATAGGTCATTTCTTTTGGGGCAAGAAGGGGAGACTGTGGCCGAGGGAGGAGTTTCTTCCCAGACTATCGCTGTGACATTCCCAGCCCAGCAGCCCTGAGCAGTGCTGCTGTAACCTTGGATGAGCATCCACAGCCCCTGCCTCTCCTGCTGAACAGCCCTGTCCTCAACTCTTCCATGGCAAACATTTACAACAAGGCAGCTAATTTTGGGAGGGGATAAGCTGGAGGTGAATCCTCCTCAGGGGGCAACTCACCTTCCTGCCTCGATGAAGCTCACTAATAGGTTTAGTAGGTTATTATTAAAAAGATTTTCTGTGTGAGGGACTTTCTTTACAATCCACAGTCTCAGGGCACAGAGAGAAAACACACGTTTCCAATTAGTTAATAACCATTATTTTATTTTTTAAACTGCCTAAGTAGCCACAGGATGATAAAAACCTGCATTAAATGACTCATTTATGCTCACACACCTTCTTCTGCAGAACATCCCACAGCACAGTGCTACAGAACAAGCACACCGAAATGACATCAAAGGGAACTGTAAGAGTCAGAAGCCCAATTTTGCTCTGATCCAAGACAAAGAACATTCACAGGTCAAACCTCTAGGTACTGAGAAGGTAAAGTATATTTATATTCATCACCTCCCATTCCTTGTTTGCTCACCAAAAACTGGGTGTTACTTGTATCAGTGAAAGAGCAAAGTGATACAAATTAAAATACTACATTTTCTCCTAAACAGCAGTACAAATTTTTGTAATTTATTCAAAAGCATATGTAATACACACATTTCTTGCACATGTCATTACTGTGGATCCACAGACAACTGCAGATTGATAGGTCCTGAGAAAAACATCTCAAATTCCCCAAAAACAAAGAGGAAAATAAGTAAAGCATATGAAAAATTAAGAAGAAAATTGTTAAAACTTGGTTCTTTCTTTTCAGTTTACCAGGCATAACACACATCAACTCATCAGGCCAAGGTAAGCTTGTTTTCCCATCATCATTAATGCATCTTCATGATTCCTTAGCAAATTAAAAGCAATTTTAAAAATCATCTGCCACTTGTATTGGCAAAACAATACAAGAAAGTAGGAAATAACTTCAGAAACTGCTTTTCTGGAGAGAAGTCATTTCTTTTTGGACACAATGAGTGACTGTTGTGCACACTCAAAGGCCAAAGAGCATTCCTCTCTGGAGCACAAATGCATCTTGGCCATGTTTTACATTTTTCTCAGCAACTTAAGGCCAAACTAACCCACAAAACCCTGAGGTGAAGGGGTTATACAAATCTGAACTGTCAGCATTACAAGAGCAGCCCCTCTGCCTTTTGCCTCTCCAACAACTCTGCAGCGGGGCACAGGTGTTTTTTGCAATACCAGGAAGAGTTTTCACTGTGCTACTAATTCAAACAAAAATGGGAAATTCAAATATTTTCTGCGCTTAGACCAACGACCCCAGAGGTGCTCAAATGTCACTGAAAGTTTAAAGTGTAGCACTATCACCCACATTTCAGGCAGCCAGCCTGAAGCTCTCAGTCATGGCATAAACACACCTTGTGGGGCAGGGATGGTCTATTTTATGCTTGATTGAGTGAAACATGCAAAAACATGGCTTACTTTAAATATTATTTCTTTGCATTTTTAATTTGTACTCATATCAATACATAAAAACTTTGGAAGTAAGGTGAGGTGGAACGGTGATTTGACTTCAGGAGAACCCTGGGTTGTTATTATAACCCTTTTATTCCTGGACTACACGTCACCAGAGCAGGTCTTCTCCCCTTCATCTGGAGAGAGGATTAGAAGTCATAAAAACTCTGTGATCCTGGAGTTTGCCCCGATTCTCCTTTCTTCAAAAGAGCCACCTATGGATCACACCAGCCCTTTTCAGGCACTTCAGCTTGTTCCTCCAGCCTGACTGCCAGGAATTGTGGAGGAACTACAACTTGGTTCCTTAGCAGTTGAATCTCCCATTTCCATGTAATGGTTGGAGAGAGATGGGAAGGATGGTAAAGGGCTTTCTGAGCAGGACAGAGGAACTGAAGAACTGTGGGGCTCAGAAGTGGTCCCTGCCCTCCTCTCCCAAGCACAGAGACCAGACAGGTCCCATTCCCAGGATCTCACCTCTCCACAACAGCTCTGCTGAAGGCAAAAAGAACAACTGGTGCTACAAAGGTGCATTTCTGCGTCGCAGAATGAGAAAAGAAAAGGAGTAAACACTAAAAATACACACCACGCTGGAACAGTGACTCACACCCACTGCTGAACTCCTGCCAAACCTTTGGAACACTCCCTCACACATCTGACCCACTCCCAATAATTCCTTCTCCCGGACACAGCCCCAGGTGTGACAAATGCTGTGCTCTCCCAGCCGTGCTACGCCAGCACCTTGGGGATGCTGCAAGGTCACAGCACAACCGACACAGGGACCACGCTGCAGCCACCACAGCTGGACACAGCTGGACACAGCTGGACACGAGGCTGCAGAGCAGCCTGACTTTAAGATGATTTTATTTTAAAACAAAACTCATTTCACTCGCTCGCCTCCTCCGACCCACGCTCCCACAGATGCCCAGAGGAGTGTGCCCAGGAATCCTGCCCTGCCAGCAGGCACCAAAGGTACACAGCCATGGCCACAACGCCTGCACCACAGCAGCACTGGGCGAAAGCCCCACCACATCCCTGGAGTGTTTCCAGGCCTCGGATGTGCTTTTTGGAGCAGGCACTGGACTAAGATTTCTGTCTCTCCGTCTGCTCCACCCTTGCTCTTCACCTTCCTGCAATTACATTTTGATGAAGAGCTCAGTGACTCCCCGTTTGCACTCTGTCCTTTGTTTCAGCCTGGGCAAGTCCCTCCTCACGGGCGTGTCCCGAGATGTGTTTCATTCTGGCACCTTTTTCCTGCCATCCCTTCCATTCCTTCTGCACCCAGACACCCCCACTCTCACACCGATCTCACCAGACCTCCCTGTAACAGAGTGCCACGAGAACACGTTCTCCAGATTCACAGTTTTAGCTGTGATATCCATTACACAACATTCCATGACACATTTCTCTCGAGGTCGCTCGATGTTTTTTCCAACACAAATCCTGAAAAAGCGAGGAGATGCCAAACGAGTGGGAGCTTTCTAGTAGGTGTTTCACCTACAACAGCCCGCGAGATCAGCATGAAGGAAGACTGATGGTGAGTGAGCAACTCAAGTGAGTAACTATCTGGGGAAGGATAACGTGATAATAATCTTATAAATGGACTGCCAATTAGGTCAAAACAAAATGAACTTCAGAGATTTCCCTCAGTTTTCACTTATTTAATGGCCTGCCAGAGTCAGAGGCCACACAAAGGCAGGTTTTCTGTGGAAAGGTGCTGCCTTGGGGAATGGCCTTGGAGTACTCCTGGACAGAGTGGGGCAGCTGCTGTCCTCCCGAGACTCTGAAACACAACAGATTGCTAAGCAAAGCCCTCCCCTCACTGATAAACAGATTTTAAATCTCATCTGGTGGCTTCAAGACAATTATAAACAAAGAAAACGGGTACTTTGATTAAAATGAAATTAATGGAAATATAAAATATTAGTAAGCCTGAATTACTTCTCACAAAGAATCTGATGTTATCTGGCAATAATTTTACTATATAAGAAGCCTGAAGGAGAGCAAAGCACTCAGTGGCAAAGCAACCTCGCCAGTCAAACACTAAACTTGTAATCCCAGCTTTAGAACACAGCAGCAACAGACTTAGTTTCAACATTAAAAAAAAAAAAAAAAAATCACTGATAAATACAGTGAGAATATACTGTGAGCTTCATAAAAAACTAAAACAGTGACATTTAAGGTATGTAAAAAAATGAATGAAACTTCAATATCCTAATAGAAATTGTTCCATAATTCATATGTAAACATTCCTTTATTTTTTATACATCCCATAATGATAATTCACAAAGAAAATCATGGAGTGGTGAATTCAATAATCACGTTGTGTGCAAAATGAAGCCGAGGTTATTCTAGTAAATTATCCCTCTATATGCAACACAAAGCTGATCCTTTCATAAAGTGATATTTTAAAATATAAACCAGCATTACAAAGTTGTGTTCTTTGTGATGCAGTATCTGACACTGGCAGGGTGACTTCTCAGGGGTCACACTGCAAGTCAGAGGACAACACATGCAACATCAGAGTCTTCACTCAGAGCCCTGGGTCTGAGCAGCTCAAGGCCTTGTTCTCCCTTTCTGTAATTTCTACTGACATACCATAAAGATTTTGTACAACAGTGCTGAATATCCCGTCTAATCAAAAACTGAAACCTGATGTTATAAATGTTACTCAAATTGGAAAGTCAAGTGTTCCAAAATTAGAAAATGTTCCTCTTACAACAGCCTTTGATTGCAGACCCTTTCCTCCAAATCCTTGCCTCATTCAGCAGAGGGACTGGGTAGCAATCGGGAATTAAGATGTCAGTTCATGTTTTTTTTCATCATCCCTTCATACCCTACATTTGCCATATTTGCTGCATGCACCATGCTTCAGTCATGAGTTCCTGTTTCCTGTTTATCACTGAGGATGCTGTCCCTAACAAAATTGTCTCATCCATTCCCTAAATAAAATTAAAAAAAAAAAAAAAAAAAAAAAAGAGTTTTCACATCAAGAATCTGAGGTACAGGAAAATTAATGCCAAAATTCATCCACTCGTTGCTGCTTTGGGATATAAAGTTGGAATCCCAAGAACCTGATTTTTTCAAGTCTATTGTTCTTGGGATGTCAGAGTCCAAAACAGATAATATTTATTCATTCTCTATACTGTGTTTTAAAGAAAAGCAAGACAGGAAAATGTAAATAGAAACATTACTGACATAAGTGTAAGTATATGGTATCAGGAAACTGAAAGGACTCAAACCCTGGACATTTTTCATGTCCTTACAAAGCAATCCACCTCTTTCTCTCTCTGGTAAGGTCCTCAAAGGTATTCTAATCCATACCTCTCTAACTATACTCTGAGCACCTGTATTCATGCACTTAGCTTTGCAAGCTGCTGCTCCTCTTTCAGATCTGAAAGGTGCAGAAAGGCTCGTGCATCTGAAATACAAATTCTGTCAATTCTGCAAGTTTTTCCTAAAAAAACATCTCCTCTATAAACATTGTCCTGCTCATAACCCTACACCATCCCAGCTGCAGAACAAGGGCAGTTTAAAAAGCACAAAGATCCCTACACAGGAAAAAAGTCTGTGAGATGATCTTTTTTCCTCCATCCTTTTACCCCCATCAGAGGTTTTGCATACATTTTATGGACAAAAGTATCAGCAGAACATGTACAAACCTTAACCCCTAATAAGCCAAAGGCACAGGGAGGGTATAAAACTCTCACTTATCCAGATCTGTACCAGACAGCAAAGAAAAAATTTCTCACCTTTGGTCTGTGAATTACAAAACATCAAAGTCTCATTGCAAATGACCATGGATTTGCATCCTTAAAAAAAAAAAAAGCCTTAAAATTGTAAATATGGAGAGCAATATGCTCCACAGCTATTTCCAGTGAAGTTGGTGCTACATGGGAAGGTGTAAACATTTCTGCTGAATTAAGGAAAAATCAGCTATTGATTGCAAGGGGTTAAAAATAGCTAAGTCAAGTGATTAAAAAATCGTTAGTATTTGTATTTTCCTTTGTTCCTGTTGAATGCAACAAATATCTCATTTAGCAGAAGTATTCATGGTTAAGAGACAATTTCTTTGCAGAAGAAAGTGAGACAAATAGCGTAATTTTAGGAAGTGCTACTAATTTCCAGAGTGGGTTCTGATGTGCCTCTGAATAGCCATATTGCTGGCTTGCCCCCAGTTACAGAAATCAGTGCTTTCCTAGAGGAGTTTGACTTGATGCATGTGCTCCATTTCCCATAGCAGTCAGCCTTAAACCAGGAGGCAAGATTGGCATCCTTCTCTTCAAAAGACTTTCACATGTCCAAGCAGTGCTTTCATTTCAGTATCACCACAAAGTGTTTATGGAGTAGTTTGCTTATAATGCAGGCCAAGAGCATATTTGGAACTGTTAAATTAAATGTAGAGCTACCTCTGCTCTGTACACTGGAATCAAGAGAGGAAGGATCAAAGCAGGGTCAAAGCTGCTGTATCAGTCACTTCCTTTAGGTAAAACTGGCCAGATTTTATCTGTCATAAATCAGTGGAAATCCACTGATGGTCAAAGCGTGCCAAGGAAAGACCTGTCCACTTCAATATTTTTTCATAATCACTTAAAGAAGTGCATATTCTTCATGGCAGCAAGAACGTCATGTTCTGTCACGATTATTTAGCATTTTAATGATGCAGTTATTTGCGATTGCCTTGCTTGGAAAGTATTCATTTTAAGAGAGGATTTGCGATTTCTCTTTGGAATTTATTTAAATGCTTAAAAAAGAGCAAAGAGGGATTCCTTTGGAGTAAATCCTGACTGTAGCACTTGAGCAGCACTGATGGCATGGCCAGTGAGGTTGTGATCCCGTTTCTATTTCCAGAGAAGGAGGCTGTGCCCAGGCAAAGGGAGCTTTCCTGAGCCAGGGCAGGGAGAAAGCAGGTGGGACAGGAAGGCCAGAAGGAGATGGGGAGCATGTAGGTGGTGTGTGCAGGCAGGGAAAGTGTGAGAAAAGAACTGATGTGGTGGGATCAGAAATGATGCATCCACACGTTTTATACAAATCATTTCCGAGCACAAGCTGAAGTAAGGCTTCGTGCACGCACTGTGACAGTAAAGCCCTAAAACCAACCTCACTGGGTGGACAACAATGAAATAAGAAGAAAGGTTTAGACTTAAATTGGCAAGCTGAAAAAGAGCTAGAGTGCTCCCTGACATAAGATGATAGATTTCTTATTAACTGAAAGGATTGAATGAATGTACCTTAAAAAGCAGGTGACAGAGCACGTGAGAAAGTCTTAATAAAAAAACTCCTCGTTTTTCTCAGAGGGAAGTAGACATTTTCACAAAATGCACAGACATAATACCAAAAAAAAAAAAATTAAAATATTCATTAGAGAAATACAAGCTAAATCAGAATGTGAAGAGACTCAGATTTTCCTCTCAGCCTGTGAGATGAAGATTTTCAGGGCAGCAGCTTGGCTTGCATTTTGATAGTCAGAGCAAGCAGATATTCACCTGCACGTTACCAGCTAAAAGTGCACGTGCTGCAATTATATTCCACTTAAAAAGGTGGTTTTGAAATTACTGTCTTGGAAATTCACTTTCCTGCATCAAAGTCGCAGAAGGCTTCAGTACTGCAACAGCCTCTGCAAATATAAAACCTTGCCCCATTGTTATATCAACTCCTACAAATCTGAGACTCATAAATCAAAACTCTGATACCTTTTCTACAAAACACAAACAGGCTTTAATTAAGTATGTAGTAGTTAAATCAGAGATCAAAGGTACTTTCATTTCGTGTATCCTGTATACACAGCACCCAAGGGAATAGCGTGAGAGATTCCTGCAAATCTGAAACGGATTTTGGACTCCAGGGCTCATCTTTGGACAATAATTCCTTGTGTGAGCCTCTGGACAGTATTTAATCTCTTCATGTTTTTGTGCCCCACTTGCAGCAGGTGTAAAAAGTGATCATTTGAGAGGCAGTGGTCTCATTTGAATTATTTTAATATTTACAGAAGTTCAATGAAATTCTTGAATACAGGGATGAATAAAGGGGTTGGCATACATCCTCCTGGCAAACCTTTACCTAAGCAGGTAGAAGAGTGAGGTATTTCAGATCTGAGAGGAGTGGGGGTCTATTAGGAGAGGGATCTGCCAACTAGGCCAACTGCCTGGTGGGTTAGAGACCTCTCCAACCAGGGCTGTGGCAGGGAGACACACCAAATGAGAAAGAGGCAAAAAAAGAAAATCCTAAATCTGTAAAATAATTCGTTTTCGAAGTTACTGTAGAAACACTGATGTGTAAAAACTCAACAGCACAAAACTCAGATTATGATCTGTTTATTCCAGGAGGTTTCTATTTACCAGAATGACCCAGATGCTCAGTTAGTACAGCAAACACTTCCATGCAGTTCCCTGGAAAACAGCTCACAGTAATGAATAAGGCACAAAGTAAGCATATCTTATAGGAAATTCACTCTCATCACACACAGTTTTAGAGCTCCTGTTACAAATCCACTGCAAACAGTCAAAGCTCCCATCAGCCAAAAAAGGATCTGCCCAAAGCATCTAAAATTTGCAGGAGGTTATAGGAGGTCTGTCCTGATGGGATTAACAGCCTAGGTCTGTGCTTAGAACATTTCTATCGTCAAAAAATGTAAATTTGGTCTTTGAAGTGGTCTTCCTATAACGAACCTCACTGGTTTTTAACCAAAGGGTATAGAAACTGCAACACACAAAAATTGTAAAAATCAGTTTTTAGTTGAACCCTTAATGCTGTGACTGAGGCAACAACATTCCTTGCTCTGGATAAAAGAGAGTAATAATTTAGTATTGGAAGACACAAAAGGATTCATTTTGCAGCATGCAGGATCTAAGCAGCACTGCAATGATTTATTTTATGGCCTTAAACAAGTAAATATCGAGCAAGTAAAGAAACCAAGTATATTTAGATTTCATTTTCAAAGCAACTCCCAAATGGCTGTTCCGGGGGGGTTGTTATAATGTAATTGTTACTGAATGAGAGTTGCTACTACCAAGAGATGGAGTCAACATCCCTGACAAGAAGATGCAGATCTTCATGTTTGTTTCCCATGGCTAAGGAGATATTTTTACGGAGTAAGCCACTCTGGGGGAAGAGCTCTGAATTTTCACCCCTTCCAGCACAAGCCAGCCCTGCAGACGGAGATGAGAAGAAATGAGTCTGGACCCCACCAACCCTAAGATCAGTTGTGCAGCAGGATTCTCCTGTTCAGACAGAGAAAGAGCCGTAATTCACCTGTAGTTTCAGCCATTCTGCCACAACACTAGCAAGACGTTATTTCAAAGCTCTAAGTGAGGAAGCAAAGCCACTGAATCCTAGTCCGTGAATTAATGGAAGTTTTATGATACCACCAAGCTGGTTTTGGCTGCCCTTCTACTCATAAGGCCTCCCTGTTGGCAAATATTGTCTGAAAATTACCAACTGTATGCACATCACGAAACAATACCATGGTAATAGTTAGATTAAGTTTGTATTTGTCTGTTCTGTGCGGGAAAAAAAATTCTACAGCATTAGAAGGCATTAAAGGCAAAAAGTTGTGCTAACAGAGACTTAACCGCTTCCCAAGAGCACAGATTAACACCTAGGGTAGCTGGTGAGTGGGAAGCTGCCTAATAGGCAAGAGCAAGCGAGTTGGTAGATGTGTCACTAGAGCTACATCAGCAGCTGTGTAATGCAAAGATTAGATATTGGTTACATTTTGTCAGGCTTCCCCAAAGGACTTACAGCTCCGTTTCTGTCCCCGGGCTAGCACATAATCACCATCCAGTCAAAAATCTGCATTCCGTGGTGCACTGGCATGTATCCACAGTGGGATGGAGAAGCCTGTTAGTCATACCACAGAAAATGCATCTGTAAGATGAAAGCAAGCTGTGAAAGGGCTCAGGAGTTAGGAGCAATAAATGAAATGCTTGTTCTGTTACCAAACACTGATTCATTCTTCCAACCTCTCTACATTATCAAAATTACTATTACAGGCAACAAATGCAGAAGCAGCATTAGGTAATACCCTCTCAGATATTATAATAATGCATCCTTCTCATCATGTGTTGGCAGCAGGAGAAGCTCTGGGGTTTTTGTCCAGAGAATCCAGTGAATTTGTCAGGCTATCCAAACAGAAGTGTATCTGTAGCTCCATGTTTTTCTTTACAGCCCAGATCTTACACCAATTCAGTTGGCCCCTCTCTATTACGTTCAACTTTATTTTCTGTTTTTTCTCTCCACACACACTATCTCTGGTTTTTTCATGCTGTGGAGTGTCTGCAGGGCTGATTTAATGGGCTGTGCCTATCCCAATCAGATGTTGTTTCCCGATAACTTCTGAGTTAACTTCCAGAAGATGCACTGCTCCTGTCAGTTCATAAGGTATGAGAACAGCAAGAGTAGGAGATGGTTCTTCCAGGGGCAAAGGATTTTTATTAAAGCTAATTCCCAAAAAAGAAGCAGTAGACAGGACACAGCAATATTTTTTTCCTACCTAGACAAAGCTTAGGACTCAGAAAGTGCTGTGAATGGATGCACCAAGTGTCTCCAATGACTGGGACACACTTAGCAAGGTCACACTGAAAACAAGTACATATATGTATAAAATAAAATACAAAATGAGGCCAAGAAACTTAACAGCTAAACTATTCTGTGGTAAAACAAGTATTTAAATAGAAGCAATAACCTAAGCTAAGATTATAACACACTGTTCTTATAGTCTGGTTTTGTGGGATTACTGAACACAGTTCAGCTTCATTTTGCAGGTCCAAGTTTTATCCATTTTTCCTGTCCCACTTCCAGCACTGGATTTTTTAAGTTTCACATAAAGCATTTGCAGCACAGAATTTCTTAGGAGTTCCTTGCTCTTCCACAACTGCACTATAATTTATGTGCCGTGTTTTTCCATTTCTCATTTAAATACATCGGATTTCCTTGCAATTTATTTATAATAAAATCTAAAAACAGTTGACATCAGTGTGTAAATGTATCTATTAATGGAAAGGGGTGTTATGAGTAATATCAAATGATTAAATTAGGATTTCCTTTGTCAGTAAGGAGTATCTGCTACATCCTCTACAAAGCTCTGAGAGTAGCTGAGACTGAATCAGACTGCAGCGTCTGCAGGACAGTTCACAAGAACAAAGTGAGAAACAATCACCACTTTTGCATACCCTGGAGAAGGAAGTTTGAGGTTCTGTACTGATTTAATACCAGAAGATATTCAACTCCAATGCAACTGTGGTTAAAAAAGATTTTCCACCCCTAGGGAAAGACAGACAAGTACAGCCAAGGATTTCTCAAGCTCTACATAAACTATAAAGTGATTGCCCCTCATCCCCATACTCACACTAAAGTCGGCAAATACTGTGAAATAATGTGTAAATCACCTGGGGAAAACGTAATTTTGGGCTGCATAAAACAGTTAACAAGTTAGACCAGTCTTTTCGGAGAACATTTTGTTGAGTGTACTGAAAGTTTCGATGTTTCTTCCCACAGCCATGTCAGTCGAGTTTTCCTGCTGCTCACAGTTCATCTGAGAACACTCTGGTTTGGAACAAGTAAATAACAAGTGACAGGTGTGACTCAGCCAGCTCTAACTAAAACTGAAGCAGCACAGTAGCTATTGACAGATTGAGGGGGAAAAAATGGGAAGAAAGGAGAGTTATGGTGATGGCCTCAGCCTAGGAGTCCGAGGGATATTTACACAGTCAGCAGATTGACTGGTACAGCCAGGTCTAATTCACAGTGGGGCTGTGGCAGCAGAGGAATGTGTTTGTAAGAGATAGAGAATGACAAGGCTATGGCAAGATATCCACACTGTGCCTGGCTGCAGGATAATCAGTCCTGGCCAGTAATAATGCCATCACCTCTCACTGGCAAACAGCTGAATTTTATTTCTAATGTGAAATTGCAACCTTTCAGATGTACACGATGAAAAACCCAGAGGAATCTTAGGTATTATGTTGCCTTATCCACAACAGAATGATGAGGCCTTTTTGAAATAAGTCTAGCTGGAGAGGTTCTTGGTGCAGCTTGGAAAGGACATCCTGATTAGGCTGCAGGATTGCATGTGATGGTCAACATTATCTCATGTTTTCTCTGTCGTCTGCTGGAGTTCTCCTGCCCATTGATGTAATTTTGCTCCTGCATACCAACTGATTCGATGTTTCAGTTGACTTAAGAATTACAACTGACATGTTTTATCTTGTCAAAGAGCATTTGCCTCTTGAGGAAAGTCAAACCGTGAAGCAAGATACCAGAGAGAGGTTACTTCACTGCCCCTGGAGCAGGGAGACCTGCAGGGTACAAAAGCCTTGATACCACTTGACGTCCAAAGGACAATAGCGGGGCAGAAAGAGATATGGAAGCCAAGAAAAATGACAATGGAAATGCAGACCTTCAATCAGGTCAAGTGTGCTGTATCAGTAAAGATTAGACTTTGATTAAGCAGACCACTGCTGTGTGGAGGAGAGCAACCAGAGCAGGACAGAGTCTGTGGCACTGACAAACCATGGAAATAGTGGCTTCAGGAAACTGCAATACAACAAAAAAATCTCTAAACGCAGGTGCTTTACCTGCCAATAAAACCCATCACATTAGCACTGCATTTCTGCATTGTACTTAAAAACTGAAACTTTGGAGCCCTTTCAGAGTGGGCTGGAAGGAGCTGTGGGCAGAATCCTGGGAGCAGCATCACAAAATGCTTGACTCGAGCAGAGCCAATTTGCTGCAAAGCATTTTGCTGCAAGGCAGCAGCAACATCTACTTCCCTCCCCTCTCAGTTTTGCTGATAGTAGTTTTTATGTGCTGCTGGATCATTCTATGTAATGACCCATGCTGAAATCATTAGGAAACAGTTCATTAATGATTGACACAATAAACTGTGTCTTATTTAACTGTTCCATTGTCAGAGCTTATAACTTTTCAGAGTTAAGCCAGTCAGCTCATTTCAGACTTAATTTTTCACTACCTTTCTTTCTAATGGTCTTAGCCAAATCACACAGGGATACTTCCAGTGTAAATTAGAAACCCTGTGGAATAATTCCTATATGTGTATGGATGGTGAAAATGAAGCTGCAAAGCCAAAATTTACCTCCATGGAACTGCATAGGATGCAAGGTGAGTTGAATTACGCTATTAGGAGGAGTGTTGAAGGGAGGAATTTGAATGCAAACACTGATTATGTTTGGAGCTGTACTATAAAACTCTACCTTTCTATCGGTCTAATCATGTATGAAAGCTGAGTCTATGCTAATAAAATCAGATGTGCCCAGTTTCAGATCTCTGTTCCACTCTAGCAGATGTAAAAATGCACCTCCAACCTGCTCCATATCCAAAATACCTACCATGGAACCCTGGGTTTGAAGCTCAGCTCCTGTACTGTTCCCTTTGTCCCCCACTTGCAGAAGGGGGTGGTGGCAGGGTGGGGTCAAACACTCACAGGGGCAGCAGCACTAAAGACACCTCACAGTGCAGCACAAGTACACCACAGCAGCACAACTTAAATTCTCTGCTCTGGTGTAGGGCCTGGGTAGTGCTGTCTGGGAATGAAGCAAACCATAAACAGACATGTCAAATACAATTTTGACATGAATTTCAAAAACTCCTAAGGAAGGATTCTTGTCTTTGCAGCGATTCTGTGATTTTTAATTTCCATACACTGTGTCATTTTGTTTTGTGGGTGACCTCCAATTCTGCAAAGGCTTTCAGATGTGTTGTTACAAATTTAAGTTTGAAATTAGCTGACCTGCTTAATTTAGGATGCCCATAGAGTTTAATTGAACAATTTAGTGCTTCAGTTTTTTCATGCCAAAGGGTCCTGATTTCTCACAGCTACAACAGAGACATCTAAACTCAAATTGTAATTTATAACTCTGTTTATAAAAACTTCTGCACAATCTGGTCACATCTTCAAAGCCTAATTCCCACAGTTGTGTCCATTTAGTGCAAACCTTGCTTTTTTTGACTCCTATCTTCCTGGAAAATCTCCCCCTGCTTTGGGGGAAACATGTATTTAGTAATCCCAGGTCTTCACAAAATGGTGGGCTTGGTTTTACTGCAGAGCAGCACCTGTGGTGGCCAGTGCATCAGCTGGGGAAGGCAGAGTCTTCACTTGTGTCACACAGGGGCAAGCTCCTGGCAGGGCAAGGAAAATGAGTAGGTGGTCCACGTTTCTGAACAATTAGTTCAATTTTTTCTTGCTGGAAGATGCAACCTTCTGTAGAGGACACCATCTCAGACAAAAACTTGTGTCATCAATGTGCTAACTACTCCTAGCTAACTACTTCTCCTACCTCTACCTTCTGCTATCTGCTGTTTTCCTGAGCCCTTTTGAAGCTGTTTCTTCATTATTGCCTTCTTCCAAGCAAGGCAGCAGAAGGCAGGCTGTTGTGGCTGAGATCCTGGTACCACGCACGGCTGAGACCACCACTGTTCGCATGATAAAATTTCTCCTTCCTGAAGGGGTTTTGCAAATCATGGCCTCAGCCTCTTGTGCAATGTTGTAGCACAGAGCCATAGTGCTGGGTTGTTATCCATGGCAATAGGATTGAAAAACCAACGAGTACAGCTCGGTTTTGGTTTGGTGCCTTTTCAAAGAAGTGTTATTATGAAGGCATCGTGGTCTGAAAGTGACCACAGGTCTCTGCAGATCCTAAGAACAGACCCCAGCTCTTTATTCCCTTGCTGTGGTTCCAGTTGTGTGCTCGTGTGGTAGCTGGAAGGGAACACCTGAGGGAAGGTCACACAGAATGGATGAGGCTGGCAGAAACCTCTGGAGATCACCAGATCCAGCATTACCCACACCAGCAGAGTTAATCAGGGCAGGTGGCTCATGGCCATGTCCACTCAGGCTCCACACATCTCCAAGTGTGGTGACTCCATCACTTCCATGGGCAAAGCTGGAGAATTTGATCACCCTCATAACAAAAGAGGTTTTTCTGCCAGTGAGAATGACACAATGAGTAAGCTGAGGTTATAAACTATTTTTTTATGGTGAAATACTACAAAATTCAACAAAGAATTATCTGTTTTCTATGGAACTCTTGAATGACCCTATAGGAATTCACAGACTGCTCTCTGCTGAGCTGTAGAGATTTTTAAAGGAAGTTTCATTTTTATAAAACCCACCAACTACACCCATCTAAAATTCTACAGGCCTACTCTCTTGGGGTTTGTTATCCCAGAAATCCAGGTCAAGAGCGATGTTCACCTACCATCACTCCAAAACTCAGATTAGCTGGGGTAGAGACTGCACAGCACGTTCTGCAGTGGGGCAGACACCTTGATCAGCATCAGTGCCAGCCCTGCAAGCAGTGATATTCAGGTGGTATTCACATTTTTATTTCAATAATGAACCAAAATGAACTAATCTGAGCATAGCAAACTGCCACTGGAGAATTGTTCACTATGAGCTAGACATTTTCAAAATAGACATAAAAGTACCTGCTACTTAAATCTGGCTGCATTTTAATAACGTTCAAAAAGGGCTGATGCAAGCTTTTGATGCAATAGGAGGTCCACAGGTGAGGGGTAGCCCAAATGGTGCCGAGTGTAGTCACTCATGCCTCAAAACCACAGGAGGAGCACCTTCCAAGCAGGGAAGGACAATGTCTCTGTTCCTCTGTTTATTGCACCAATGGCTGAGTCATCACAACCTCAACAAATATTCCCTAATTAGACTTGTTCATTTTATCAATACTAAGGAGCTCTGGAGAAATAGCTGTAAATATTTATTACCATTTCAAGATTGAAGTACTTTTGCCACGCTGCATCCCGCCAGGTAACGGACTTGGCAGCTCCTTCAGAGGGGAATGAACATTTCCCTCTGAAACGAGAGCTAACGCTGCGAAATTCTCTTAATAAAGCATCATGAATCACAACCCACTGAAGACATAAAAAGAAGGAAAGGCAAGAAATCCCCCAGTGCTGATGTACTGGACTGGTACGTGTGAGTGCAGTTCCCAGATCTCATCTGCAGCTTTGATCGTGGCACTCTCGATGTGACAGGCGGTGCCATATCAGAGGCATCCCTGGTAGGGACTCCTGTAGCTGAGGCTGCTGAATTCTTTCCATAATGCCCTATTTTCACTTTTTTCTGTTTTCTAAACTGGAATATTCAAGGGGAGGTTTTATACAGAGATGATCCTTAAATCAAACCTGGAGATAAAGGGATGTGGGTTTTCAATAAAACAGATTACAGGGGGGTTTTTTTAGAAAATAAAATTTGGGATGAAATTTGCTATTCTGTCCTCTCAGAAATCACTCCAGCTCTTTTTTTGAGAAACACAGGCATACAAATTCTTCTGAGCAGGAGTGTGAAATACAGAAACGTGTCATTTACTGTCCCTATGATTATCCAGCCAAATCTACTCATTACAAGCCTCTGAAAAATGACAATTCACTCATTCTAAAGACCTGTTAGAATTTGGCAGCATTGTCAAAACTCCCTCTTCTCAACACATACTCTAAATCGGGCCTCAGATTTCTCAAACTAGTCACTCAGAAAAAGGGTAAACTCGAATTTGATTTGAAACATTTTGCATTAACATCATGAACAAACCCTCTTGTGCTCACTCTTTGCATTCAAAAGCACTGAGCCCATGGCAGCTGCCTTGTCCCAAGAGGCCTTTCCCTTTCTGCATTTGTTCTCCACAGCAAAAATCATCTTCCAAATCGTACAGCTGAGACAGTGCTCTCACTGATAACAGCCCTCGCTTCACAGCCCTGGTTCATTCCTAGCTCTTGATCCATTATTTACTGAAATAGATAAAAAACTTTCAAGGGCTTAAAAAATAAGCAAGAAAAGAGACTATGAGGTTCAAGACTGTTCTGTAAGTATTCAAAGGCAACGTTACCCTGTTTCCAGACTGTGGCACCCTCCTTGCAGCATCATTGCTGTTTCAGTGCATTTACTCTGGTTATACACTAATAAAAACCAACAGCAACAACAGCTTCCCCTCACCACCAAATGGTTCCCAGGTCTGAGTATTGCTCATTAAGCGAAGATTTTTCCCAAGTATATGACCATAAAGGGACAGGTCATTACATTATTTTATTCCACAATTCGAAATGCTGTCTGGTAATACTGCCCAAGCAAGAAAAAAGATGTTTTATCCAAGCAACTCTAAAAACTCCTTACCTTGGTTATAACTAGTGAGGTTTAGTGTGAGCTGTTAACTGTACTGGTTACACTTGCAGCTTGAAATCCAGTCACCTCATCACTTAATTATCTATATATATAGCTCAATAACAGTTCACTTATTTAATTGCTGTAACAGGGAATTCTGCTAAATATGTAAAGATAATAGTAAATCATGGTGCACCATTGGAGTCCTAGGACCAAACTGGAGTGCTGTCAACAGCAATTCAACAAAAACAGTCACATGGAGGCTTCTCCTACCCTGATCAGCAATATTTAGCCATTTTCAATAAATTAATAACAAATGAACTCTGCTTGCAATGCAGATCCTTCCCATAATGAGCACACTTTAGGTGGAGAGAAGTTGCATGGAAGATGCTCCAGATGCCTCATTCTGCATTCTCCCTCCACTCACTGAGCCCCTTTAAAAGAGAAATGAGCTGAGAGGTTCAAAGAAGAGAGTACAAAAACAGGTATCCTGTGCTATGACAAAAAATTACCAGGTGTGTATCAACACCAGATTTCCTGATGCAATAAACCATTAATAATAGGAACACTGCCAATGCACACCTTGAGGCATCAGTGTAATACTGCTCATAAATGACATTAATAACACAGTGAGCGCACTGCAGGTGAGGCAAACCAACATTGCCATGAAATCACTACATTCATTTAGAAATGAGCTCATTAAATATGCAAAAAAAATTAATGATTAGCCCTACACTACATATGATTTTCCATTTTGATATGAATATGAGATTATTACACTGCACTTTCAGTCCAAATATCTGCCACAGCAATTTGATATAATTGGTTTTTTCTGTTAATTTCATTAAATTACTTTCAGTGCTCTAAGTAATGAAATGCTGACTCTGTTTCACTGCTGACTGACAGACTCCTCTCAGAGTACCTTGCTCACTATCAAGATTTAAACTATGTTCATACAGTTTGAGCACTCTGCAAGCCCCAACCCAGCAGATTTGAGGATGTTTCCTGAGGATGAGTAGCAGCCTACCATAACGTCACATTTTACAATAACCATGTAGAATTCAGTAGTTTCCCAAGAATTAGAAATGCCAGAAAAGAAGGTAATGGAAGAAGGTTTATGGAGGAGGTTTGATTGAAAAATATTACCTTGGCATAACAGAAGGCAATTTTGGAGAATCTCACTGTACTCTCTCTATGTTTGCAAAATGATAATTGGAAAACAACCCTGAGCCATTGAGTTTAGGGCCCATTATCCCAATCATGTAATGCAATGTCAACATTTATGGAAAGGATTAATTAAAAAATGCCCCATGTAGCTCCCTGAAGTAAATTGGCTGTACTTTCAGCTAGGAAAAGTGGAAGACAGACATTTTCTCACTTGCAAATGCTTCCATCAGCAAAGAAGGCATGTCTGGGGAAGGGGAGCAAAATCCAATTTTTGTGGTGCCAGAAGATGTTCACATTCCGTTCCTGAACACCCCATCTTGGAACTATGTTGCCTGTATGGGACAAAGCACCCATAGAGTAATTTGGGAAGTTGAATAGAAGAGGAAAACTACTCCAGATTAGACTGAAAGCAGCACAGAAGGTTTTGCCCATCAGCAGTGGACTGAACGGGACACACAAGCATTATGAGCTGTTGGGGAAAGGTGACCTTTGAGCCTGGTGTTTGTACAGCAGTTAGTAGTAAGAAGCCCAGGTTTAGAGAGAGATATGTAATAAATAAATACAAATAAATGAAAAGAGACAGTGGCGAGCCTCTATTCACTACCTTGATCACTTCCATGAATGGTAGTTCATGATTTCAAAAATCTCCCTTCACTCATCTTTTTCAGGCTAAAGAATTTTAATACGTTCCTTCCTCATGAAGCAAAGGCCAAGGATGGCAGTGATGGAGACGTCCAGAGAGCTGGCCAGACTGGATAAACAGAAGTGTTCATCCATCTCCTCTAACAAACACCTTACCCTTCCCACACCCCTGTCACACTCATTCCATTGCTGAGCACCAAGGAGAGCGCTGATAGGAGGCACAGGGAACCACCCTGTAAATGTGCACACCCCTTCTGTGGCAATGCACAGGTCAGAGCACACGTGCCAAGTGTGTGTGGCACCTCTGCTGTGAAGTGCTCCAGCATCTGCAGTGCTGCTGCTTATTCCATAAGCTGCTGCTTATTCCACCAGCTCTGGATGTGTTTGTGTGTGTAATGTGTGCTGCAAAGAGCAGAGGCTGGAAGGCTTTCCCAATTCTTCCCGGTTTTCATGACAATTTCGTGAAAGGGCACTCTGGTGTGATTATTTCCAGTATTCTGCCCAGTTCTCACTGATGCAGTTGTGTGGGGGGGAGCTAAAAGGTAGCTTGGAAGGAAGACAAAGTCTGCAAAGGTAAAGAAGCGGTATGAGGTTAAATATCCCGAAAACATGAAGAACTCCTACAGAGTGTTCAATTTCACATCCCAGCTCGGTGTCTGCAGAGGTGTAGCCCTTGTGGCATCCCCTGGCCGAGCTGAGCAGCCAGCCTTGCTCCTCGCTGCAGGTGGAAGGCAGACGGGCTCCCACACACAGTGAGGAGGAGACACTGCTCTGCTGCAGAGCCCTCCCCAGCTACACCAACCTGTGTGAAGCAGTGTGGGTGGCTCTCAAGTCAAATGCAAATCAGGAGTGAATACAAATTTGAGGAAATAAATATAGGGAGAGAGCTAGTTTCCATTTCTTTCATATATTCTGAAATTGCAGCGATTGTTAATTCATTAACATAAATCACAGAGCTGGGCACCCTGTATCAGATCAAATATTCATGAAAACAGCAACTCTAAAGATATCACCTTCAGATAAACAGATGCTGGCCTTACAGAAACATGGGGGATAAAGCAGGGATTCAAAAAAGCATGTACATTTACATACAAGCAATACATTTATATACAAATGCATGCATTTACTTAATATGCCAGTCTAGCACAGCTCCAACAGTCATTGCCACATAAAAGAGCATGAAATACATAAGAACACATGCATGGGGCAAATATTTTTTCACCTTTGAAAGGGTATTTGTGCCTCTTGAGAGCCGTAAGTCAGTCAGAAGTAAGCAGCAGTCTTTGCTCACAGGCAGCACTGAACAGCCCAAGCACATTGTATCAACTCTGCTTAACTACTGCAAAATTAACGCTGGTGTGTGCCAGCTATTTTTAATTCTTCAGTATTAGCAACACGAAGGGCTGGTGCTTTATATTTAACACTAAAGGCGAGTAACGAGACTTTGAGCTTTGTGAAAGCTGCTGAAAGCGTGACCCGCAAGACGTAACCTTGCAAACAAACCAGAGAAGGCAGTGCCTGCATGGATGACAAAACAAACATGAAACTAATACGGAGCTTGGAACAATTCATCACAAGTGCCTCAGGGGCAGATTTACAAATGAGGCATGTAAGTGCCTCGTAAGACTTGCAGGAGCTGCCAGCTAACACCTACTCTCTTGAGAAGCCACCAGCCCCTCGAAGAGGCAGTGCAATCTCTGTGCCTGAATTCCTCCAGTGAGCTTGCAGGCTCCCATCTGCAACTGTAGGCACCCAAACGCCTCTAACTCTCACCAGCCAGCACTCTGGTACTACTGACTCACCAAAAATTACCGAGCCCTGCTGCCCGAGCTACCTATGGCACTTAAACTGAGCCTTTAGAAACCCTCGGGTACTTACCGTTTTTTTTCCTTTGACAAAAGGGCAAAAATGACAAGAAATAGGATATCGTAAAACCTCAGCTTGTGGCCCATGAAAGCCTTGATGTAAATGTTAGTTGTAATATTACACCCACTGATGAGCAGTAGCACTCCAATAGCTAAAACCCCAAATATCAGGACACAGGCAGGAAGGGTACAGGTTGCTGCATGAGGTTGTCACATCAAGAGAATTACAGGCACAGTTCAGCAAACTCAAAATAGGGATGACTTCTTACTGGGATCCTCCCTTTACACTCTTGTAACCATGGGAGCACCTTCACAGGCCCTGACCCAGCTACCAAGGAGTGATGAGCAGGTTTTAGTTTCATTCCAGGAGACAGCAACTGGGTGAGCAGGGAGAGAGAAGCTTCCAAGAGCCCAACTTGCTACTTACTCCTAAGCATTTTCTCAAAGCTCCAACTGGAACATCTTGCTATTTTTGCACTAAAGTTTATGTTAATTTCATCTTGTTTTACCATAAAAGCTTAAATCACACTTTGTGATAATGTAAATCACTTATCTGAAAACTCCCCACTGCAGCGTGTCCTCTTTTTTTTTCTCTCTCTGAAGAAATGGCTGAGCACCCGTCATTTGCATCACCTCTACATGGGACTACCCATAAACTTGATACCAGTTAGTTAACAATTTCTGAATAATCTCCCAGAGGAGAAAAAAAAATAAAAAGTGTATTCTGAGAAAGTTGTTGAGTGTTTGACACTTGATATCTTAAATGCAAGATATCTTGGAAGACAAAACATAATTTTGTATCTTTGAAATGTGCACTGAGGGAGTTTGGGGTGCTTGTTTGCTTTTTGGGGGTTTTTTGACCATTGCACTGTGGAAAACTGCTGAAAAGTTTAAATTACTGCCACAGTGATAAATACAGGACCCAGAGCTGCAAGTGAGCACTCAGCAGGATAACGCACATGGAATGAAAGAGGACTATTGCATGTGTACATGTGTTTGTGTAAACAAGACCAAGTGCTGACAGGGTTTTTGTTTCAAATGAGGAAAGCCTGGAGAAATAGGTCAGACCTTTTAAGAGATAATTTGTATTTCTTGGTACCATGTGTTGGAGGAATGAAACAACAACTGTGCCAGTAATGTCTTTCCAGCTGCATTTATGGTGGTTGGTTCCTTGGAAGTAGGGACAGATGCTTGCTGTCCCACTCTGTCCCTGCACCCAGAAGTGGCTCCTGGCTCCCAGCACCATGGCCTAATTCAGGTTTGTTTGCCAGGGTCAGGGCAAAGACCAGTACCCCTCTGCCACAATAAAGCAGGAACAGCTGGGGAAGTTCTCCCTAGCACAGGAATCCAGCTCCCCCCACCCCCTCGGAAGCCTCATTCCCTCCTCCTGCCTGTCTCTCTGCACGTCAGCTCCTCCACACTGCACCCCAGAACTCCCAGCCCTTCCCCTGTGTTCAGGCTCCCTGTCTGCCACCTGAGACAGCTGCTCCATCACACACTTGTGCTGGTTGGGAGCATCAGGAAATGGCAGATAACAGCACAGCATTTGTTATCAGCTCCCTTCCATCTCTGTAGGCACGGAATTTTGTGAAAGCAGGAAGAATCTGAGACAGCAGACAACTCTGTCTCTGACAAACCTGATGGAAACTGGCCAAAGGATTAAAAAGTTACTGAGAAAGGTTGTACTTCACCAATCTTCCAAACGGACTGAGAAGAGAAAGGTAAAATCCATGGCTTTAGTTTGGTTTCCCTAGGAAAGGAACCAAAATATTTTGAAATGTTAGTTCATGTTTCCTGTGCTATCAAAGTGTATCAAAAATCGATGCATTTGCAAAATCCCAGAGAAGTCAGTATCGTTTTTGTAAAAGATTCCTGCCAGCACCATCACACAGGGAGCTGCCTGAGGGAAGAGAACCGTGTATCCCAGGGCTCCAGGCAGGCTCTGCACTACATCCCCGCTGGTTTGGGCATTCCAAGCTTCAGGGTCAGTGCTCCCACCCTTTCCATGGGTTCTGTGCCAACAACCAAGCAGCAGAATCCAAATGTAACTCAAGAACAAAACGCTACATTTGTTTTGATCACATTAAAGTCAGAAGGAGCTATTAAAAGAAGTTGTAGCAGATGACTGGGTCCCGAAGAACCACAGGCAATAAATTCACATGGCAGTTTTGTTTCATAACTACAGTCCTACTTATTCTTTCTTTTTCTATTCTAATTACTCCCTGATATGGAATTAATGTAGAAACCAAATTAAATGCTCAGGAAAGTGTATGAATCAGCTGGCCCGAAAGAAACAACTATTAAAAACAATTAGATAAAAACATCAATTTAGAAATGCACAACGAGTTTCTGCCTAAGTCAAAGTACAAAGACAAAATGGAGACCTGTGATGCCAGGAAAGGAGCAGCCTCTCTGGGTGTTAGGGAGGTGTTTGATATCACCATGCTGGTGGCAGGTTGGTGGCCTGCTGCCTTCAGAGAGCATCAGGGCTGGCAGGTGGCATTGAGAAATACATTCAGATCTATATTGCTTCTTTTCTGCAAAACCTCCCAAAAAAGTGCTGTCACACTGGGGTGTCAAACACTGTAAACTTGGAGCAGAGATGCAGCACTGGGACCACACAGATTGTCTAATCTGAGTCAGCCCAAGTTAACATAAAGATGAAAATTTGATGTTTTATGCTGAGATTAACTCAGCAAAAGCAACCACAGGTTAGGAAACACATCACAGTAAAATGGACTGGCACCCTCTCTCCCCTCTGGATTTACGGAAACTACCCCATGATCACTGTTTCCCAAGAAATACATGAAGAAATGGGTTTTAATACAGCAAGATCTGTGAGTGTATTACTGACTCTGCATCGGTGATGCTCCTGCAATTCATGACATTTTGGAAGCAAAATGTGCAATAGCGTGGATTGCAAAAGCCTGAGTTCATTGAATGTAAATACCGCCGTCAACGTGGTGAGCACAGATGCTCGTTAAAGTACATTAATTCTCTAGAGCTGATGGCGTGAATAAGTGTACATAATGTCATCTCTGAATGGCTCTGCCAGCAGGAGCCGTGCAGCGAGGCCCAGGCAGAGTTTAACTGAAGCCTTTTTAGACACTTGCACACCCCAGTAAAGACCAGAAGGGTTTGACACGCGCCCACACTGTACTGGAGGAACTCTGAGCTTGGAGTCAATGCAGGACATACCCGCTACACAGGAGCCCCACAAAACTAAGGGCACAGCACATGCAGCACAATTTCCAACATGGAAACCTCACAGAAGAGCTGAAAAACCCCAGATGAACCAAAAGATCCCTGCACCACAACCACTGCCTGCGTCTGGGCTGCAGAGCAGCTCTGGGCACTGCCTGTGGGACCTGTGGCCCCTGAGCCCCTCAGTGGGGACAAGCTCAGGGATGTGGGATGTGAACCCTCTGTTTCCTCAAGGAGATGAAGAACTTCCCCTGGTTTCCCAGCTGAGAGAATTCAAAACAGGAATACAAACTCCTTACAAGTGCTGAGGCACCCACAGAGACATTTCCTTAAGTGACTTCACCATCTCTCTTCTTGAATACTACATGTTTTCTCCAGCAAAGAAAGCTTACCCAGTGAGCCTAAAAATACTTCTAAGAACAATTTTTAGCACACAATGGGATATGTAGAGGTTGGCAAGTATTTAAAAATAATTCCTATCACACCCCATTGACAAAAATACACACCAGAAACCTCATCTAAATGCCACTCTATCAACACTGTCAGTACACATCTTAAGAATAAAAAAATGAATTCTTGCATAAAAATCCATTTATTATAAGTTTTCCAAATCATATTGCCACCTCAGCTATAAGAATCCACTTGTATTGAATAGAAAGCCTCTCTTTGCTCCAAACTGAGCTTATATTCCCCTTTTAGACAACAAAATTATCAAAGGTGCAGTGTTAATAGTCATAAAAAGTAGTTTCCCTAAGGAGACTGTGGCATCAGCTAAGATGGCAACCCTTCAGTTGTTTACAAGAATAAATGCCAATATTGTCACTGGGAAAAGTACTGATATAGCAAAAGAATTCTAAGTGTTACTCTGACGGGGCTAAGTCTTACTTCATACAGAAATAGAGTAATAAAAGACATAACTTTTCATTAGGTAATTGCTATCTTTTTTTTTTAACTTTTCACAGATTTAAATAGCGGTGAAGAGAAACAATGACATTGCTCGGATATTAAAAAACCATAAAAGAGGAAGGTGCTCTGTAACTAACAAATGTTTGCAGAAGCACACACACTGAGTGCTTAAGAGGCAAACCCATGCTATTGCTATCAAGATGTGCTGAAACACCCAGATACACACACAGACACTGAAAAGGTGGAATTTGCTGCTCACAGCAGCTTTCACACGCACAGTTTGACTTACTGTTTATCTGGTAGTTTACTGGTGGGTGATGTGAGGTAAGATCTATGCACTTTTCAAGTTAATTACTCCCAAACTATATTTCTACAAAAGCAAAGGAAACAAGTGAGACCGTAGAGACCAAACTTTTTCTAAAAAGAGAAGGTTGAATAAATATACTTGTCTTTACCCTCAACCAAAATGTATTTGGATTTAAAAACAAAACAAAACAAAAAAAAGAGTGGGGAGACTTATACACATATCACTGTATTTCTTTCTTCTTTCTGGAAAGAGAAATCAACAATATCAAAACAACAACTGTGCACCACTCTGAATTGCAATAAAGTTCACAGCATTCCTGAAAATGTCACACCCACACAGAGCAGAGGCAGAGATGTCTCAGTACCACACCAGTTTAACTAATGCAGGTAACTTCACACTCTGCTGTCTGGCTAACGATTATATCTACTGAAAAAATCTACCATTTATTGAAGGGGAAAAACCAATTTTAAGAAGGCAGAGATAACTCAAATACCGCACTGCAGTTATTTATCTTCCAGGTAAATCTTTACTGTATTTATTTACATTGTCCCAGTCGCTGAAGGGCTCAAGAGATGAGCAGCACAACTTGCTGGGCACCTTAAAATGGCAGCTTCAGTTTGTTTAAGCCTGAACTTTAGGAGAGCATCAGTGTCATCTTCTGTACTTCATGCTGTCCATACAAGTTTCACCTTTTTCCTTCATCATTATTGCAGAACAAACAAGCAAAATTCTGAAAACCTCCGAAAACTTTCTGAAAACCTCTCAGTGGTGGATCCCTGAAAACTCAGTGGTACCTCCCAGGAGAAACAGCCCATACTTCAGACCCAGCTCGCTGCTCAGAGACATGGTCCCCACCCACTGATGTCCCTGGCATTCTTTCTATCACTTCCCCAACCAGCCCAGACCCCAAAGTCAAGATACCCTTTAGATTAGGTTAGACCTAATTAGTCATGGAAATACCCAAGTACTCTAAGCAATTCAACATCAATTCAGTGAATTTAGGCTGGCTACAATGTTAAGAATTTTGCTCTGTGTGCACAAGTAGATGGCATTGATTTCAGCAATAATTGCCTAGAAAGACAATTTTAGACTCAAATTAGCAGTTAAATAATTGTAGAAATTATACAGAGAGATTTCTTTGATTGGACAGTTGTAACAATAGCTGCAGAAATCTATCCTACACAGACTCTGCACAATATGCTACATTATTGTAGCCTAAAGTTAATATTGCTGAAAACGAACTGCATTCTGAGAATATGCTCCTGTAAGATTATTTCTTTGGGGTGATTTTAATTGTCTGCATTACACTGAGAATATTGGATATATTAAAATATCTGATAAACCTCAAATATCCCACACACTATTATCTCGGTCCTGCTCCCATTATCTATTACTTTTAATTCATCACTGATTTTTTCAAACGAGCTCCTGGCTTTTCAACAAAACACACACTGCCCAGCCAGCCCATCCAGCAGGGATGAATGTTCTGCAGCATGTCGGAGGACTGGAGTGTAATTTCAGATAAGCATTAGACGTGCTTCCCTTCGAGCATTCCAAGAGTTTCATTAATTGCAGCGGCTGACTTGGGGCCTTTTAGAGGACAAAAAGGAGATTAATATCAAGATGCCATTCCAGTCTCCTACCTAGGGCACCAAGGCCCACGCTGCAAAGTAGAGGAAGCCAAAGTCATCACAAAAGGAAGAGAAAACAACTGAACTCTCCTACACGAAAACCAGCAGCGGAGTTTCCATGGGCTCTAACCAGGCCGGGATTTCCACCAGCGCACTTCCAGCTCCCAAATAAATTGTAGCAGGAAGCACAAGAGGTCGAGCTCTATCTAATACAACCCTAGTACCCCAGCTCTTTAGATGCACTCAGGGAATCAAGTCTTAGCAGTGTTCACCCAGCATCCCATTAGCTCTGCCTGACACGCCCACAAAGCAAATAAATATTGGACTGCTTGCAGCTGGAGAGACTGCTTGATTTGGCACGCTTGTCCTCTCCCCTTTACCTAATCCATAATCCCCTCCTCTCCTTAACTCATCCCCGTGCACAGCTCCGAGCACTCGGCTCGATGGATTGATCCCGAGTCTCAGGCACAGTGGGAATGCAGCACATCCCTGAGCTCCAGCAGGGCACAGGGACACCAGGGACACATGGACACACGCTGGCTGCCAGGGGCATCCATGGCTGCCCATGAAACACAAGTGTCCCCTTCAGCCAAAGCGTGCTTGGTTTTCCAGGGGCTTGTTTCTCCTAGTTTATATCCTTTTGGTGTTACTCACTGTTGGATGTACTGTTTGTTCACACAGGAACGTAGGAAATGCCATCCTGAACTCATCCAGTCTCTGCCAGTCAGTGCAGCCAGACACTGCCAAAGAGTGCACCAGACCTACATTTTGGGGGGTCCTAAAGTACCCACTTCTGTGGCAGTGAGTCCTACAGCCAGAGGGAGAGTGAAGCAGCACTGACTGGTTTGGAATAAGGGTTTTTTCTTTCCCCAATTGTTGATTGTCTCCTTACGCTAGTGCTAAGAGACAAAGCAAACAAAGAACAGTATTTACCTTTGTTCTGTAATATTGTGACATTTAAACAGGGTAAATGGGAGCTGTCAAATAGAGATTTTGATATTGATGACAATGATAGACTGGATTAGCAGAGAAAGGATTTGATTGATGATGGAACAAAAAGAGGATGGAATAATTAATCCCCAGAATTGAATTTTTTTGGACAATGAGCCACTTTAAATTCATTTTATATTTCTATCAGACTAAATTTTTGATCTAGTATTCTTAAATTTCAATGAGGCATTTGACTTTATATCTCACATTTTGATTAATAAAACATAAAACTGATACGGTGTCTATGCAATAGATTTTAAATGATTAAATTGAGCAGCAGTGCTTTTAATAGACTCACATGGGGACTGATTCTCAGCCTTGCAGCCAATGTTTTTGTCAGGAGGAAGTCAAAACTATCTGATAAAATTGTCAGACGACAACTGGGAAGGCGAGGAACAATGAAGCAGCCCAGCAGATGCAGTCGAATACCAGTCCACACATCTGGAAATAAAGACTGGAGACCAATTTTAAAGGGTAAGAGTGTCTATGAGGGCAGCTGTGATGAAGGGTTGTGTCCACTGAGCAGCTTCCACAAGTAGGAAAAGCACTTGAGCTGCAGGGTCGTTAATCTTGCTTCTCTCAATTACACTAAAGTCTGCAGAGTAGACTTGTTCTAAAAAAAAAAAAAAATCAGTCTTGGAAGCAGAGGTGAATAATCAGATCAATGGAAACTGCTACAGATGTAATCTTAATTCAACTTTTATATGTGGGAAGATCAGCACTACAACAAAAACTTGTATTACATCTGACACCAATGCTGATGCCCACTGCTGATGAACCAGGAATACCAGAGCAGCTGTGGAGGCTGCAGCTTCAGAGGGACACCAGACTGAAAAGACTTCAAAGAGGAGTCACAAGAATGATGAAAGATGTGGGAAATACACCTCTGATGGAACCCTCTGAGAACTCACAGCAAAAGGCATGACTTGATCCCAGTGCAAAAGTAGCTGTGCCACACACACCTACCTAAAACAAAGGGAAAACTTATGGCTCGCATCATTCAGAGGCAAATTTGACACCAGTGGCTCCTCTGTGACCTAAATGCCTGGAAATCTTTCACCAATAAAAGTTTCCCCATGTTCTGTACTCCTTCTTACGGCCAACCAGCGCCCTTCTCCAGCTCGCACTTATTTATTCTTTTGGATATGAGACAACTGGAGGAAAAGTTCCATGTGCTCAGGAGTAACCCCAGCTGGTCAGCAACGTTTTTGTACATGGATACTCAGTAAAACACAGAGAGCTCTTGGTAGGTGATAATCTGGTGAAATCCCTTTTGAAAACAACTCAATAATTTCATATTAATTATGTGACAGGAGTTCGTAATCTTTTTATAGATGTTTCAATAGCCTAAAGAAAGGTACACTTAGAAAATAATGCTTTTTTTAATAGCAGGAGAGCAACAAAGAACACCTCATAAAATGTCTAATCAACACTCCCACTTATTTATTTAGCAAGAGATCACTGCCTGTAGAGAATTTAGAGGTCAGACTCTAGTACTCCAATAAAGTCAAACATTTGCTTTTAAACAGCAACACATTTTAGATACCAAACCTTGCACAGGGAAATATATTCATATATTCAGGAGGCTACAGCTTTGCAAACATCCCTGTAGTACCCACTATGAGAGCTCTTGTCTATTTATGGACTGACAGCCAACAGTGGACAGGATTTTTTTCAAACCTACTTTTACAAGTATCTAATTCAGCAGCTACACTCAGGGAAGAAACAAAATAATCCAAAAAAACCAACAAAACCAACTACCAAAAAAAAAAACACAACAGGGTTTGAGACTTTCAGAGTTGGTGAGCACCAGGACATTCAGACAAACCCATGTGAGGATACTGGACAGATACAACAATCAAGCCCGTGGCAGTCTTAAAAACATTCAGCCAAGACCACAAGATCAGAGAAGTACTTTAAAAGTTACAGTACCATGAAAGGCCAGACCTAATAAAATAAATAAAACCAAAAGCATCAGTTCTAAGAATTTTTGAAAACTACCCCCAAAAATTTCAGCTTCAAGACCTCTCATGGAAGACAATGGAAGAGAACTGTCTAGATTAGCCATGACCCCTATAAAAATCCAATTTTTCACCACTGACACATTAATCTACCAAAGCTACTCATCAGATTAAAGGAAAACTACACACAGGAAGAACACGTCAATTCTGTAATGGTTTCTTTTAAATCAGTTTTTCAGAACCTGACTGACAAAGAACATCACATAAGCTAAATCATTTTTATTATTTTCAAAACCAAGGACAACTATCTGGTAAGAAACTTCTTCCACAGATAAACTTCCATATTTCAACTTTTTTCTTACCATTTTTACATCGGTTGCCAAAATATTTTGCTGGTGTCAGTTATTTCATTGTTTAAGAAATACCACAGAAAACTAAAATAATCTTTGTTTCCCATTCCTTCGAAATGTGTTTTTTTGACATTTTAATTTCCATGCATTTAAATGCTTAGCCTTTTTCTTGTCTTAGTAACACTTAAAAATCAGTCTCTTAGCCTTGTGAATGACACACATCATGTAACGATCTTGTGTTAGGCTTGCTATTAACAACACCAGGTTTGATTTACCAAATCCACACCTCTCAAACGTGAGGCACCAATTTGTTTAGAGACTTTTTACATATTTTGAGCTGAAGACACTGCAGTGAGATCATCACATCACTAAGGAGCAGAGTGGTGCAGGATAGCTCTGCTGCTCTTTTATTACCTGGGATACAGATGGATTGCAGTCGATACTGGCTCCCTCCAGGACGGTTTTATCACCACCCATCTGCAGCAGCACTGATGGAAGCACACCCCAGTAGGTATCTCATGCACAAAGAGTTTCCTAGAGAGCAGCCAAAATCACTGCAGTCGGCACAGAGGCTTTCTAGCCATAACAAGGGAAATGCAGACACATGAGGGCGATTCAGGAGAAATTTCGAAAGAAGAGCTACAGCTGCTCCCCTGCTGACGCACCAAACCTGATGACAATACCTGAAAATTGGAGGCCCAGACTTACACCATGTGTTTACAGTCTTACATAGATTTTGCTGTAATTTCTCCCACGTATTCTTCCCATTCAAAGTCAGTGGGAATCAGCTGGAGCATCTCCCTGAAAAGGTTGCTAAGAGGTGTTAAAATGACAGACAAGGTGATGTAGATAGTTTCATATCTACAGCAATGCACCGTGGAGAAAACGTGGGAATGGCCACTGTCTTATGAATCTGGGTTTTTATTGTTTTCATCTTTGAATGTTCTTTCATTTTTCTTTCTTTACTCCTGCTCCTAGAACACAGAAAGGTATTTCTTCTCATTTAACCTCCTTAGATCAGGTAGAAATATGTGTTACATTTTGCTGTGCATGTTGTACATACCTCTTAAAAGTAATCATTATTTAAATATTATATATTATTCATATTAATTATATATTATATAATAATACATTACATAATAATTTATATAAATATATAATGTGTAATTAATATATATTCTGGGTTACTATACTAATACTATATATAGATATTTTTTAATTAAAATATTGATAAAATAATAATTTCTTTTCCTCCAAATGAGGCCCATAGTACTTATATCTCCAGACTTTCCACTTTCCACAACAACCCCCCTTTTATAAAAGGGAGTAGCCAAACCAAGTTACTCAAATTTGTTGTTGAGGGGCCCTTAAAAGCATTATGTATGCCCTTTTAGACACCTATTGGCATAATTTCTCCATTTCAGGCTTTAGGAACGTCACTGGCCTTTCTTCTTGTGACAACAATTATGAGACGCAGATGTTCCCTTCATGCCCTTCTGCACATGTGTAGGACTATCACCAAAATGTCAGCTCAAAGACTGGGCTTTGCTCTTAATTGCTTCTTCTTCATTTCCAGGCCTTTTGCCACAGACCTTTTTCACTCTAGAACTATTGAAAGTTATGTTTAAGGAGGGAGAAGGGGAGACCCCAGTGGGTTCTCAAAACTGTGCCAAGAATGCTCCAAGTACTTCAACAGCAAACTGCTCTGCATGAGGTGTACATAGGCACCCCATATCCTGAACTTCTAACTAAATACCCTCACTGGGAGTGGTTTTCTGTGGGCTGCTTGAGCTGAGAAATGCCCTGTCCAAAGCCCCTCAGTGCTATCCCACCTTGCTGGTAGGAAGGCAGCCAAGGCTCTCAGGAGCAGCAGTACAAGGCAGTTCAGTTCAGGAAGGGCAGAAGTTCCTTCACTGAACTCAGCAGAAGGGAGTGAGGACAGTAAATAACCACCAAAATGCTCATTTCTTTTTTAAGGAAATGTTGACATGTTTGGACATTGAAGCCTAAATTGATATGCAAATATTACTAGTATTTACTGCAGTAGAAACAACCTTTCCCACATGACTAAGGAAATACCATAAACAGAAAATTACTCACAGTCCCCTTCTTCTTGTTCACTGGCCTGACCTCAAGCAAGTGTGAAAGATTAAAAAAAAAACAGTGCAGTGAAGACTAGGAAAATACACTACTGGGTGAGTGAACATGTCAGAAAATAAGATTTAAAAGTTCTTTTACCATAGGCCTTAAACAGCCAGTCAGCATTCCCTACGGGCAAAACATGGATACCCCTCAACCTACCCGAGCTACTTGCTTGTCTTAATCTACAGAGAACAGCTTCATCAGAATGGTTTCAGTATATATGAATTTAAAGTATTTTCTATCTATATGGATACTAAAACCAGATTATTTACTGTCAGCTAATTATTTATTATCAGCTCAGATCCAGGAATGTAGTGGAAGAAGATAACTCGTGACTGGAGGATCTATGCCAAGCATATCCATCAAAACCTCAAATCCTCCCAAAGAAGCACCTTTTTGGGTGCTCCTGGTAGCCCATTCTTTCAGCCCTTGCTGTAGATGCCTGTTTTGTCTTGACTAAAATGAGATAGAACTTGAACTTTTCACTGTTCTTTCACAGGGTACCTGAGATGTCTGCGTGCATTTTGTTCATCCAGGATGATCAGAACATTGAAAGAGCAACACGACCAATCTGAGACTACTGATCATCTAAAATGCTGGGTTGGTAATTCTGGAGAGCAACCACAGGAGATGCAGAGTGCCTTTTTCTACCTCCTCACCACTTTCCAGAATGCAGAGATGGATCTGGGGTAGGGCTCATGCCCCATGTGTTCACAGCCCTCGCCTCTGCAGCAGCTCCTCTGGCAGTGAGAACACCAACCCATACACTTCCAGATGTGCCAATTCTGGTGTTTTTTGGGGAGTTTCAGGAGCTGAGAGGCACTGAGTCAGTGCTCAGGTAGCTGCCATCCATCGGGAGCCGCGGTCCGTGGGAGGTGGCACCGGCAATTTAGCAGCTGGCACGGAGAACTCTCCGAGTTGTTCAATCAAAGCTCCAGCTGCGAGAAGCAGCCACCACGCTGGAGGTGTCCTTATTGTTTGTGAAATCATTGTTAATTAAGGTGAGATCTCACTGTGCTGGCATGCAGCAAACACAGAGAGAAATGGACCTTTCCCTGACAAGTTTATCATTCAAACAGGCTACGTAAGCAAGCATAAAAGATGATTCAAAATGTAAAGGTATATTTTATTGTTTCTGGAAACTTTATTTCCGCAGGCCCCCCACTGCATCCCTCTGATTAGCTGATTAACCTCACGAGCAACACAACCATGAGCAATGTGCCTTTTCCTCTCTTTTACTCAAACAACAGTGACATAGGTATTGACTGGCTGAGAGATGCTCCACCAACACCAGATCAGCTTTCAACAGCTGCCTTTCAAAACTGTATCTCTTCTTCTCCCAGGGGAAATGGTTGCCCATGGTTCACACCTCTGGGTCACGAGCAAGTTCTACCTGGCTGGAGCATGGTAGGAGTCAACCCAAACCCTCACATTCCCTCATTTGATTTCTGGTGCTTTGCTTTTCTCCCTCTTGACAGATATATTCAGTTTGACTTAATTTTTGCACTGGCCATTCTGTAATCCTGATTAGGTTGGGCAATGTAATTTTGTTCTCAACCTGAATTCAAGCAGTGGTGCTGGGGTTGACACACTGTGGAAATTAATTATTAACTCTGCATGCCACTGGGCAGTTTGACCTGTACCCAGCTAAAGAAGCATAAAATACTTGTAAAACTACAAATAAAGCTTCTTATCTGATGTTTGAAACCTAATCACTCTGTAGTCCATGGTGAAAGTGTCCCAATGCACTGACCAGCACTGAGGTCTGGCTCTGAGCCCCTAACACAGAATTAACCAATCTCTCTGCTTCCAACAGCTGGAAACCCAATGCTCATCCTGCCAGGATCTCTTTTCAAGGAGATCATTGCCCTTTGTGTTGAATTCTTGTTGAGGTTTAAGGAAATATAGTTGATCCCAGGGATCAGGAAAATTTTGAGTTGTCTTCTGAAACAGTAACACCAGAGTAAAACAGGTTTTTCCCTCCATGCTCCCAGTTCCCTGCTTTGTCTTCACACACTGCAATGCCACGTGTTGCACACAAACCCAAAAGAAGAGTGGAGCATTCATCCATGAGTGTGTGCATCTGTACAGATATAATTTACCCAGAGAGGCAAATATTCCCCAGTGGAGGGAGCTGTAGTAAGAATGGTGCATGACAAGTGCTGTTCTCAGTGTTTACTGCATCCTGTATCACCACTTGGATTCCATGGCAGTAGTTCTGCTCTGTAAATCGTGCACATTCCTGTAGTAATCACCAAAATCAGTAAAAGCACATTTGCTTAAAAGAAATCCAGGCCTACGTGTAGACTGCTCTATATTAACATTCTTAGACACAAATCATGCACTTGATTGAAATCTGCCTCTACCACATGTTTTGCTCCTGACTTCAATGGGAGGCAGCATTCCATGTGCTCTATCCCTCTGGAAGGCAGAGCTTTTAAGGTTAATTGACATCAAATTTATGCACCTCAGCAATCATATCTAGTGATCAGCACTGCACAGGAGTAGTAAAGTTTTATTTGCAATTTCAGCAGTAAAGCTCAAAGCTATCAAGTTCAACAAATTATGTTTAGTATCTTAATGTAACTACCCAATAATCTAAAATTCCCAGGCAGAGCCTGTCAATGATTTTCCACTGTGGGCTGTGTACACTGTGATTATGTACTTCGGCTTGGCACTGTTGTGAGTGCCAAGTTTTTCTCTTTTCCAAGCTGTTGGCTATGAGACACCTTCAAATACGTTTTTTAACTCTATTGGATTTCTTCACTTACAAATGAGATCATGGCTGTGCCACGCAGACATGCAGACCGCAAAGGAAGAAACAGAATATTAACACTTTTCATTCTACTCTTGAATCTCATCCTGGAGCGTGAAGAGGTGTCTTGTTGCATTGTCAGAAATACCTCAGCTTTAGCAACTGAGCTCTGAGAGCCTGGCTACCTCCAAGTGAAGGCACACATTTCATAAGTGTGGTGTTAGAGTTCCTGTGAAATCCAGACTGACTTGACAAGCAAAGGTAAAAAATAAGCCATTCCTTTGATCATGGGTCAATTTGTGCTATGGAGGTAGATCAGACTGTGGTATTTACATGCCCAGCACAAGTAATGCAGTAAGAGGCACTGTTCCACCAACCTACAACCTGCAAATGAGAAACCTCATTATGTTATGGCTGTAAAACTGACATCAATTGCATACAATTACTGAACATACATGTTAACAGCTTCAAAACACAGACTCACATCCCTAGTCCTTTCTTAAATCCATAGGAACAATCTAGCCCTATATCAATTTTAGCCTCTTTCAGCGTGGCCTCAGAATTATATTTGGCATCTCTATCTGGCACATACAAAAACTGCCAGCAACAGTAACCATCTCTGCATTGAGGTCACCGAGTATATCCACTGCTGTAAGAAGTCTGGAGAGCACAGGACACTGCCTGACTCAAGAAGTCGAGGGAAACAGAAAAAATATAACCCAGAAATTGTCGGAGCTTTCAGCTGCATTTGAGATGTAGCGCTCAGATCTCAGCAGAGCTTGCCCTCTCCTAACCCCTCCTTATCTTCCCCTCCTTCCCACCACACACACACACAGAATCACTAGAACTGATCCTCTGGTATAACAAAAGCCTCTGCCCGTCCCTTTCTCTGCAAGGAACAAGACCTAATCCAACTATCCCATCCCATAGGAAAAGCGGTTATTTGTGCGCCAGCCAGGCAGCCCGGGGGTGATGGCAGCGCTGGCTGTCTCGGGGAAAGGCAGCAAACCCGAGCATCCCCATTCCACAGAGGAGCCTCTGTTCCGCGAGCAGTAAAAAAGGATGCGGCAGACAAAGAGAAGCGCCTGGCTGTTCCCCGCTCCCGGCGGTGCCGGGCACCGGGCACGCTTCACGTTCTCGGTGCGTCCCTCCGGGAGCGCGGCTCGGGCCGGCGGGGACCCGGTGCCACTGCAGCAGGTGAGGCTGCTCCGCGCAGGGCAGCCCGAGCGCCCCGCGGAGCCGCGCGGAGCCCGCGGGCAGGGCGGTGACGGCCCCGCG